>JARQWZ010003846.1:20000-82500 GCA_033150135.1 Gobio occitaniae
AATTAACAGCATGGTAAATAATAAAAGATTTATATACACTGAAAAAAATTATTTGTTGAATTTACTAAAAAATTATCGTAAGTGGTCGCAATCAATTTATTTGATCTCAATTTAAACAAAAACACATGCAATTCCCATAAAACCAATTCATTTTTTAAAATTAAAATCAAAAAACTAAATTTAAATTATTTAAACGAGCTGTTAAACCTTTCCTGCTTCTATCTCCTAACCGTGGTCGGGAGATACAGGGGAGATTCGTTTTCTCCAGGGCCGGAAGTTCTCCTCCCGGGGTTAACTCCCTAACCTTCACGCTGCTAGTGTGACGGTGGCATATGAAAACAAAGAGCCCGTCTTGCCGTGGCGTTGGAATGCTTTTATTTCTCTGGTTGCACAGGAATACACTGCATAAAGTCCCACTATCTGTACCGTCACTGTATTACCCACACACACATTCATCCGCTGCTCTGCGGGGACTCACACCGGGGGGCGCGCACGCTCTGACATGCGCACGCGCTCACCGTAATTCACACACATGCACTGAGCTGTCCCAAACTAAAACACCCTGGAGACACATCCCACAACACTACCCCCACCATGGACTGGCAATTAACACTAATTCCATTCCATCTAACATACTTATAGAACACATTCTCGATATCTGTAGGCCTAAACTGTGAAGAGACAGCTGTGTTCCAAATAATATGTAAATCCAAATAGGTAGGTTATACTAATTAAACAAGTGCCTAAACCGTGTTAAATGTTCTACAGCTCATTCAACAGTGAACAAAGGAATGACATAAAATAAAATGAATAATAATAGAAACCCAATAGTCTCTAATAAACATAAGAGTACATTCTCTTTCAGATCTTATTCTTCGATGACCAGAGGTAATACTGTCTGCCTAATCCGGTAATGATCAGAACATACATTGGGTGCAATGAAGTGCAAGCCTATAAAAGCATTGAAAAACTCTTCAGCTTTTTTTTTTTTAAACATAAAAAAAACTAGCAAACGAAAATACTTTTTGTAGAAACGTATAGAACAACCTAGATTAGAGTCCAAAAACGTAAACTGTAAAGTCTCTAGTGCAAATATGAACGGTCATAGTTGACTCACTCCGTGACCCAGTCCCCGTAACGGACCGGTCCTCGGCACTGACGCTGGGGCCGAGGTTGGCGTGGAGACTGGTGGTGTGGTTCTCCCACCACACCCCCACCATGGTCAAGTATAACATGGGAAGGAGTGGATGGAAGAGACCCAATCATGTGAGAATTAGTAGCAGGTGGAGTGGACGGCTGGGAGTCGCTGGGGCTATCACTCGAGGCAGAAGAGTAGAGGCTGTGTAGGCCGAGATCCTCCCGGTCGGCTGGGTGTTCGTCCACAGCTGGTGGCAGGATCTCAGAAGGCGTCCAGTTCAGCGATTGGTCCAAGACCCAGGTGTTATCCAGGGGTTCAGTAGCATTTAAGTTGATCATGGTGGACAACCTTGACCTTAGCTCTGGGGCCCTTTTGAATCCGGTAGACTAGATCGTCTAACTGTCCCATAACAAAGTAAGGTCCTTCGTAGGAGGGAAGGAACTTTTTGACTTTGTTTTTGACATGACGTGTTCCTTTGATGAGGTACCACACCGTGTCACCAACCTTGTACTGTGTGTGGCAAGCGTTTTTGTCATATTGTCTTTTTGCACGCTTGACTGACTCACCGAGGGCTTCTCGGGTGATGTTGTGAGCCAATTCCAACCGCTCACGCATTTGTTGCACATATTCGGGGGCTGAAAGTGCATGGTCAGAGTCCGGGGGCAAACCAGCCACAAGGTCCACTGGCTCACTTATTTCACGGCCGAACATCATGAAGTTAGGGGTGAAACCGGTAGCGCTGTGCTTGGTCGCTCTGTAGGCCATAACTGCATAGGGGATCATCAGGTCCCAATCCCAGTGACAGTGTTCTGCAGTAGAAGCCAGGATCTTTTGGAGCGTGGCGTTGAAACGTTCAACTTGGCCGTCGGACTGCGGTCTGAATGGTGTTGTGTGGGTTTTGTCAATGCCAAACAAACGGCACATTTCTTTGAATACCCCCGATTCAAAATTGCGTCCTTGATCGCTGTGCAAAGAATGAGGCATTCCAAAGCGACACACCCATTCAGTTGCAACAACGTTTGCCACTGTCTCAGCCCTTTCATCCGGGATTGCAAATGCTTCAGTCCATTTTGTGAAATACTCCTGTACTACGAGTATATAACGTTTTTTACGTTCTGTCTCATTTAGCGGGCCCATGATGTCCAGTGCAATGCGCTCCATGGGGGCCCCAACTCTGACAGTTCCCATGGGCGCTTGTGGAGTCTTGTGGGGTCTGGCTCTGCATGCACAGTTGGTACAGGTCTGGCACCAGAGGGCCACATCTTCCCTCATGTGGTACCAGTAGTATCTGGTTCGAAGTCTGGCCACAGTCCTTTCAACACCAAAATGTCCACCTACCGGCCCTTCATGCATTTGGCGCATCACATCGGATTGCATTTTGCGTGGAAGAACAATTTGAGGATAGAACTGTGTGTCGTCTAAACAGTAAAAGCGGTGGACCAGTACTCCATCTCTGAAATACAGTCTTCTCCATTGACTCCAGTACGTTTTGGTGGCTGGGCTACATGGAGAGACTGCGACCCACGGGGGCCGCTCACTGCTGACCTCCAACCAAGCTCTGATTGGTGCAATGTCTGTATCAGCAGCTTGAGCCTGGCGCAACTCCTCCATAGTCCATCCAAGAAACACTCCGGTCTCGTTCTTGTTTGTCACATAGATACTCTCTGCTTGTTTTAAAATGTCTGTGTTAGTAACATCGACAACGCTTACCCCCACCAGACTCAGCAATGGGGAGCCGGTGTCAGAGTCTAAATCACACTGAATTGCTTGGTGACTTGTGGTTCTTGGCTGTGAGTAAGGGTCCTGCAGATTACAAGGACAAGACAGACGACAGGGCCTGCGGGAGAGACTGTCAGCATTTATGTGCAAACGACCTGGGCGATGGATGATTTCGAACTCACACTCCGCTAGCTTCTCAAGCCACCGGGCTAGCTGACCTTCTGGCTCTTTCATTCGCGTGAGCCAGCGCAGGCTGCTGTGATCGGTTCGTACCTTGAAAGACCTCCCAAGTAGGTACTGCCGAAAATGAGATGTGAAATCGACGATGGCTAGCAGCTCCCGTCTCGTAGTGCAATAGTTCTGTTCAGCTTTGCCTAATTTGCGACTGCCGTATGCCAACACACGTTCTGTACCACCCTGCATTTGCGACAGGACAGCGCCGATACCTGTGTCGCTGGCATCAGTGTCCAGAATCATTTCACCATGGTCCAGTGGATAGCCCAAAACAGGGGCTGTGGTGAGGCGGTGCTTGAGCGTGTCGAAAGTGGTTTGATGCTCAACGTGCCAATGGAAGTGTGCATTCTTCTTCGCCAGGTTATGTAACGGTTCGGCAATGGCGGCAAAGTCTTTCACAAACCTGCGGTAATAGGAGGCGAGGCCAATGAAACGTCTGACCTCTTGGACTGATGTAGGAGTGGGCCAAGCTTGGACTTTGTTGACTTTATTGGGGTCAGTGGCCACACCGTGCTCAGACACAATATGACCTAGGAAGGCAACTTGTAGACGTAACAGGCAGCATTTGGCTGGTTTCAGTTTGAGATTTGCCTGTTTAAGTCTCTGGAACACTTGGCTTAGTCGCTGCAGCATCTCGGGCACATCCTTAGCCAGCACGATGATATCGTCCAGATAAACGAGGCAGGTCTCCCACTGCATGCCGGCAAGGACACGGTCCATAAGGCGTTGGAACGTCGCCGGCGTGTTACATAAACCGAACGGCATAACATTCCATTCAAACAATCCATTACGGGTGCAAAAGGCGGCTGCGCGGCGGGCTCTTGGTGTAAGCTCCACTTGCCAATAACCTGAAGTAAGATCCAGAGTGCTGAACCATTTGGCGGTGGTGAGTGTGTCCAGTGTGTCTTGGATGCGGGGTAGCGGGTACGCGTCTGTGATGGTGTGGTCATTCAGTGCTCTGTAGTCTATACAAAGGCGATAAGTCCCATCTTTTTTACGCACCATAACAATCGGCGAGGCCCAACTGCTGTGGCTGTGTGTGGCGATGCCGTTCTGGAGACTTTCACTGATCTGCCGTTCTGCGCTCCGCTGCTTTTCCCCAGCCATACGACGAGGAGGCTGCTTCACTGGAGGTCCCGGCCGGGTCATGATGTCATGCTGTACGAGACTGGTCCGGCCCAGATCACCAGGTCCCCTGGAAAAGACGCTTTCAAAGGAACACAACAAATTAGACAGTTCAAGTTTTTCATGATCATTAAAGTCAGTGGAACTCTGATCATAGAGCTCCTGGAGGTGCTCTGGAACTGCAGGGGGGCTAGCTGAAAAGTCTGCTGCCGTGGGGACACCGGAAGAAGGCAGAGCTTCAGCTGGCTGAAGGAGGCCTGCTATGGCTCCTTCTTTAATAGTCACAGCCTTATTGCCAGGGTTAAAGAGGCGTAATGGAATGATGTTAGTGGGCTGTGCATTGACTAGGGCTCTGGCGATGAGTATTTTGTGCTTTTCAACAAATCCTTTTGTGGGGCTAAGCATCATGTCTCCCTGAGCTTCTCTGCAAAAGTGTACATTGCCCTTGACTAAGTACTCTTGTCCCGCTTCAACCACAATAGTCCGGGCCACTCTTACAGCGTGTGATTTTGGAACAGTCTCTGGGTGAAAGTTGGGCACTTCCTCTCCAAACAGAATTATGCGGTGCTTACCAAAATCAAGGCGGGCCTCAGCTTGGGTGAGGAAAGGATGGCCGGTATCTTGACCTCACCAAGCACTGGCACGTCCCCTGGTCCCACCCCGAGCAGAGTCTCTACGATGGATGATTGAAGCGGTGGTCTCATGTCTTGGTGGATGGCGTTGTATTGGTGAAGGGGCAGCACGCTCCTCCGTGCTCCACTGTCCAGGACTGCACATACCTCCAGCTCAGATATGCGCAAGTGAATGTCATTTCCCGACTCTGGCCTTTAAGGTGGAACACAGTGGTCAACGGGCTTTCCTTGGCGGCGCTTGAACGGAAAGTCTTTGTATTTCTTTGAGGAGACGAGCACTGGCTCTGTTTGTGACCCCAACCATTACAGTTATAGCAGCGAATGTCACCTTTTTTAAAGTTCTTGTGCTGCTTTAGTGTTTTCGCTGTGTGTGTGACAAAGTGACTGGGTGACGGGCTAACTGCAGACGTAGTGGTGATCACAGTCTCATCGTTATCTCTTTCTCTGACAACAGCGGCCCGGGGCCTGCGTTCAGTTAAGTTGCGTGCTCCTGGCTGCATGATGCTGGTGACATAGGAAGCAGCTCTCCTGGTGGTGTCATGGCGGTGGGCTATCTCATAAGCTTTGGCTAGTGTGGCTGGACGGTTTTCTAGCAGCCTTTGAACTAGCTCTGCATCACCAAGGCCATTCGTGAAAACTTCAACAGCTATAGCGTCTTGTTCAGCCTCTGACCAATCACCATAAGCTATAGTTACTTTTCCATAAATGTCATCCCTGAACACATGAAGCGCCTCACCAGCTTTACGCACTCTTTGCCTCAGTTCAACTGCTACAGCTGCTGCATGATCTGAAGAAGGGCCATAAGCAGTTTCGAGTTCCTCCAGCAGGCGGCGGTAGTCCCATTTAGATGAACGAGGGTTTCTGTGAACGATGGCGCCTGCAGCTCCGGTGAGGCAGAATTTCAGCTGAATGGCCATTGTTTTGACTGACCAGTGATTTGCCTCTGCGCAGCTCTCAAACCTGTGCAGAAACTCTCTCCACGGGGTGCTGCCGTCGTACTGGCCGGGACGCAGAGTGGGCACTCTCTCATTGGGGTTATAGTCCTCATCACTGTCCGACAGAGGAGGTGGACGGGGCGCAAAGTGGCTCCTACGTGTTAGAGATGAGGGACAGGGCTGGCGCAATGGGACATGTCCATGTTTTACAGTCATGTCTGGATTAGCAAAAGAATAGGGCATGGGAAGCGTACAGGCTTCGGATTTGAACATAGCTGGTGTGCTATGTACAAAACTTCCCATGTGAGCATTGGCAAAGGGATTTGTGACTTCATAGTGCCCCTTAACGGGCATGTCGGAAGCAGAATATGTGAAAATGTGAGTGTCTGGCCTTCCCGCGAAACCGTGGCTCTGACTGTTGCCTCTGCTAAAGGGATTTGTGGGCAGGAAACAGGTGGGGCTATCGAACGGCGCGAGCTGATCTTCTCCATTAGCAACTGTGTTAGTGCAACTTTCATCACACAGGAATGGGTTATAATGTTTGCGTTCTCTCTCAGCCTTACGTTCATAAGCTTTCATAGTACCTTGACTGTTGCTCTCCACATTGGTGAGTGACATGAACGGGTTTGAGTAGTTAGTTTCCCGTCCGTAATCATCAGAGGGATAGCGAGCGGCCGCCATTTTGTGTTAGCTTAGCACCGCCGCTATTACAACTGTATTACAGTCAATCAGCTTACTATATTGTCCTTTATTTTCGATGCTCACCAGTCTTTTAACAATGTGAACGGTCCCTTCGTGGTCGCCAGTGTTAAACCTTTCCTGCTTCTATCTCCTTACCGTGGTCGGGAGATACAGGGGAGATTCGTTTTCTCCAGGGCCGGAAGTTCTCCTCCCGGGGTTAACTCCCTAACCTTCACGCTGCTGGTGTGACGGTGGCATATGAAAACAAAGAGCCCGTCTTGCCGTGGCGTTGGAATGCTTTTATTTCTCTGGTTGCACAGGAAAACACTGCATAAAGTCCCACTATCTGTACCGTCACTGTATTACCCGCACACACATTCATCCGCTGCTCTGCGGGGACTCACACCGGGGGGCGCGCACGCTCTGACATGCGCACGCGCTCACCGTAATTCACACACATGCACTGAGCTGTCCCAAACTAAAACACCCTAGAGACACATCCCACAACAGAGCACAAATTAATTATGCTTAATTAAATTTTTCAGTGTACATATATATATATAATGTGTGTGTGTATGTGTGTGTGTGTGTGTGTGTGTGTGTGTGTGTGAGTGAGAGAACGGTAAAATAGGACAATTTGCGCTTGTAAATTCAAAGTGAAGGCTTAAAATAGACCCTATACTTAAAAGCACTCCTTTTTGGACAACCAACCAATCACAGTCTTCAAAAGACTGTGTCATGCGTAGCAACGGGGTCAGCCCCGCCTCTTCACTAAGATAAAAGATTTTGTATTTTCCTTGCTCAGAGTTGCTCTCAGATCGGTCCCGAATAGCTCTTAAGCTGAGACTCCTACGTAAAAGTTTTTAAAGGGTAACTAAACCCCTGCTCAGAGCTTAACTCCACCCACTGGCAATTTTCAAAAAATGCTGGAAAAGTGGGCGGAGCCCGGCGGACACAGAGGGGACGAACCGAGGGCGGGGCTGAGCGGAGGCCGTGCACCTGAGACCCGCAGTGACGGATTGATTGACAGCTGTCTGACTCGCGAGTCGCAAAGATGGAGAATGACTGGAGTGACGCCAGCTTTGCAACAGAGCGGTCATTTCTCCTACCAAGCCTGTAGTGCTCCAGTCAGAAATTGAAGCTTTCGCGCCTCGATCGCCCCCCGGTGGCCGGTCCCAGTACAGCTCCTAAACCCCGCCTCTCCATGTATTTGAATGGGCGCGAGACACACTAAACAATTTAATTACACTTCAAATAATTGTTTCCTAAAGATGATTTCTGTCATTTTAGGCAGTTTTTATTACAAGAATTTCATTTCAAGTGTTTGTTTTTTAAATAAGTTTATTTTTAGTGAGTTATTTGATGCTATAAAAACGGGGGGTGTGACGTCATGATTGACAGCTGAGATTGACGGCTTCTCTGAGTGAAGTTGTCACTGAGGCACTAACGGACTTTTTTCTGGATTTTTGGGAGGAGATTGGAGCTTTAGCTTTAATTTCTACACTTCCATAGCTGTTTATTTCACACCAACATAATTAATTGTTCTGCATCTGCGAGAGTGTGGGCGGGCTTTTAATAATCGCGCCTCTACTTCCTGTTCTCTACTGCGCAACTCCGGTCCCGAGATCGCTACTGCGCAGACTCGGTCCCAAGCTTCAACTTTGGTCAGCGGAAGTCAATGAAGTCGCGTCGTCCATATTTTTTTACGGTCTATGTCTCCTACCTTCACCTGAAGTGGAGGAGGGTGGATTGTCTGTAACAGACACAAACCCGGAGCCTTATCAATGCGAGCCGCTGCTCAAACTGCGTTAACTCCCGATGCCGACGATGCTAGTGAAGCAGCCGCGCAAGAGAACTGACCTAATCTATCCGCGTCCGCGGCAACCACTTGCGTGTCAGGGTTTGAAAGCGCGTCTCATGTATGAACATTATCTGTACACATGACGGGCGGCAATAATATCGCAAGAAAAGCCTGACGTGTACTGACAACTGCATTATTTAACCGTATTTTCTTCAATACAATGTTAAAGCAAGTGTCAAGTGAGTTTCATTCATAATGTTTACTTCCTGTCACATGACAGTTCATACTGGAGTGAAGCCGTTCTCATCGTGTGATTGGGGGAAACGTTTCTGAGGGCGTGGTGAGCTCGTGCCAGGGGCGCGGATAGTGAGCCGTTGGAGGTGCCATCCGACGTCACGATGACCCACAACGTCCAATAGGAAAACTCAACTGCAGTAGCCACCGTTCAACCTTAAGAGGGCAGCACTTTGGCGGTTTTACACCATATTTAATAGAATTAAACAACTTTATACTCAAATGTCAAAACATTTACTTGAATCAATGAACAGCATTAATAAAGCCCCATTATTACAGATCATTTACTAAAAAAAGTTGGTTTAGGGTTTAGTTACCCTTTAAGCTAAATTAGGAGTTTTCTGAGAGGACTCTTAGAATCTTTATGAATACGGGCCCAGATCATTTGAACGTGAATGATTCATTTGAATTATTTGCATAGTAAAATAAAATAACATAAAAATGTAATTTTTATATTTAATAATTTAATTTAATAATGTAATATTATTATTACTACACTGTAAAAATGATATGAGCAATAAGTTGAGAACATATATTTTTACATTGCTTTAACTCATCAAAATAAGTTTTTTGTAAGTTATTTAAAATTCAACTCATTTAAATTTAAGTTGAAAAGACTTAAACATCCAAGTTGATTGTACTTAAAATATAAGGCATTATTAATCTTTTTTTTTATATACAGTGTATTACTCAACTAACGGTTGAACTTATTTAATGTACACTAAATTAACTGGTTGTGTTATGGTTTGCATGTAGTGCTGTCAAATTTAAAAGTTAGTGTTTACATAATATATGTGTATAATTATCATGTATTTTTAATAATATAATAATGTAGCACACACACACACAGGGGGAGGGGAGGGTAATCCCTCTGCTGACGTCACGCGCCCGTGCACATACTGCACTCCGAGTGTGCGCGCTCGCGTGTCAGTCTGCGCTCGCGGAGTCGGCGTTCCCGTTACCCGTTAAACTCTTCAACAGTTGATGCGGCTGCTGCAGAAGTGCTGGGACGCGTGAAAAAATGGGTACGTACACTTTAAAACCGAGTTTATTGAAAACAATCACGCTGCTGTTTGAAAGTTTGAGCGTTTTTCCCTCAGTCGGTGATGTTTACCTCAGAACTAACGCGCGCGCGACTGCTTTGGAAACTTGGAAGCGTCTTTCGCTCTTTGTTTCTGTGGAAAGTCTGTGTATTTGTGTGTACCTGACACAGTTCGGTAGTGCTCCAGGCATTAGTGTAGGTAACTGAGCAGCTCTGAGGAGTGAGATTAGGGATTACACTAAAGAGATTTCCACATCTCATGTCAGCTGGAAACGAGAGGACACTGAAGTAACAGCCGCTATAGTTTGACAGCAGTTTGCTATTTTGTTTTTGCTGTACCCTGCTAACAAAAATATCTTAGTTGGACGTTTTGCTAACGTTCACATTACGTATTAAAAAACGTTATTTTTGAATCTTCCCTAAAACTTAAAACCGTCAAGTTTTTTAAACGTTTTTTTCTTGGTAAACATTCGTTTGTATCATGTTTGCAAACATCAGAGGAATATTCCTTTTTTAATGTTGTCTTACTTTTGAATGTTCCCTGAAACTTAAAACCGTTTTAAACGTTTTTTTTTTCTTGGTTAATCGAGAGTTAAGGAAACATTCGATTGTATCATTTATGCAAAATTTAGGGGAATGTTACTTTTCAAACTTGTCTGAACCGTTATTTTTGAATGTTCCCTGAAGATTCAAACCGTCAAGTTTTTAAATAACATTAGGGGAATGTTACTTTTGAATGTTGTCTGAACCGTTACGTTTGATTGTTCCTTGGACGTTCAAACTGTCAAGTTTTTTAAACGTCTTTTAACGGTTTTTTTCTTGGTTATTCGAGCGTTAAGGAGACATTCGATTGTATAATTTTTGCAAACATGAGGGGAATGTAACTTTATAATATGTTTATAAATGTTACATTTGAATGTTGTCTGAACCGTTACAAACTGTCAAGTTTTTTTAAACGTCTTTAACGTTTTTTTCTTGGTTATTCAAGTGTTAAGAAACCTTCGGTTATATAATTTTTGCTAACATTAGGGGAATGTTACTTTTGAATGTTTCCTTAATGTTCAAACTGTCAATTTTTTTAAACGTCTTTAACGTTTTTTTCTTGGTTAATCGAGCGTTAAGGAGATATTCGATTGTATCATTTTTGCAAAATTTGGGGGAATGTTACTTTTTAAAGTTGTCTGAACCGTTACTTTTGAATGTTCCCTGAAGATTCAAACCGTCAAGTTTTTAAATAACATTAGGGGAATGTTACTTTTGAATGTTTTCTAAACGTTCAAACTGTCAAGTTTTTTAAACGACTTTTAACGTTTTTTTTCTTGGCTATTCAAGCGTTAAGGAAACATTCGATTCATTTTTGCAAACATGAGGGGAATGTTACTTTATAAAGTTGTCTGAACCGTTATTTTTGAATGTTTCCTGAAGGTTCAAACCGTCAAGTTTTTGAAAAACATTAGGGGAATGTTACTTTTGAATGTTGTCTGAACCAACGTCTTTAACGTTTTTTTCTTGGTTATTCAAGTGTTAAGAAACCTTCGGTTATATAATTTTTGCTAACATTAGGGGAATGTTACTTTTGAATGTTTCCTTAATGTTCAAACTGTCAATTTTTTTAAACGTCTTTAACGTTTTTTTCTTGGTTAATCGAGCGTTAAGGAGATATTCGATTGTATCATTTTTGCAAAATTTGGGGGAATGTTACTTTTTAAAGTTGTCTGAACCGTTACTTTTGAATGTTCCCTGAAGATTCAAACTGTCAAGTTTTTAAATAACATTAGGGGAATGTTACTTTTGAATGTTTTCTAAACGTTCAAACTGTCAAGTTTTTTAAACGACTTTTAACGTTTTTTTTTCTTGGCTATTCAAGCGTTAAGGAAACATTCGATTCATTTTTGCAAACATGAGGGGAATGTTACTTTATAAAGTTGTCTGAACCGTTATTTTTGAATGTTTCCTGAAGGTTCAAACCGTCAAGTTTTTGAAAAACATTAGGGGAATGTTACTTTTGAATGTTGTCTGAACCAACGTCTTTAAACGTTTTTTTCTTGGTTATTCAAGCGTTAAGAAAACCTTCGGTTGTATAATTTTTACAAACTTTAGGGGAAGTTACTTTTGAATGTTTCCTTAACGTTCAAACTGTCAAATTTTTTTAAACGTCTTTAACGTTTTTCTCTTGGTTATTCAAGTGTTAAGAAAACCTTCGGTTGTATAATTTTGGCAAACATAAGAGGAATGTTACTTTTGAATGTTCTCTGAACGTTCTGAAACAAGTAGTAACATTTAAAAAACGTTAGATGAACATGTCTCAGGGAAAAAAAACGTTTTTAGAAGAACATTATTAAAGACCTTTGCCAGAACGTTCCCTGTTGGCTGGGTCAACATTGTTCTCTTGCAATTCTGTTTGAAAATTGAATTTTCCATTCATTTGAATTGTATCCACACCTCATTAGGATTGTTTGTTTTCACTTTCTGATCTTGCAAACCCAGTTTGGCAAAGAAAATACTAAAATGTCTAGGATTTTAAACTGGCTTTGCTTTAGTTCACAGGTTTTACATTGAACATCAAGCAACCGCATTGTTAACCATACAAACATATTTAATTTGATTTAATTGATTGGTTTTTGTGCGTCACACAACCTGTACCAAAGACACGAATTTGCAGCAAAATACTGAAGGGTTTGGTAGGAGGCACAAACTTTTACATCAACAGCAAAAGAAATGGGAGGTCTTTTCTCTTCCCTTTCATTGAGTTTGCATTCAGCATTGTTTTCCTCCCATCGCTCATCAACAGTTGTGCTTGGTCTCATTATAAAGTCTTGTATAATCTGTCCCGCACATGTTTGAATAGATGCTGAGGTTTTGAGCGAGTAGAATAGCCTGTATTGTGTCGGCTCTCTGGGTTTCCACTCTCAAACGGGCAGATGAGGAGAGAGAGGCGCCACTTCCACGGATGTTTACCACTATTTAAAAGCTCCCGACTGAATTATGGGCTTTGGGACACTAAGAAGGGCTGTAGGCCAGATGGGCTGAAGCTCTGAGAGAAAGATAAACGCTCTCTCTGTCTGTCTCTTCACATTCAGACCTCAGGAATCGCTCATCACTTGGTTATCCGATTAACCTGTTTTTAGTTTCAGCACAATAACAAAAGCATTTAGTAGTAGTTTCCATGAGGTCAAAAGTTCTTGAATCAGAATAACTTCATCTCTTCTCTGATGACGAGGGCGGGGCAACCTGTCACTCACATGAGATCCACCAATAACAAACCACAGCCGTCCAATCAATTCCCCACAAACAAAATCAAGCCCGCCCTACATTTGTTCTTGTTTGAGAAGCGGTTCACTCGCTATACGGCACACTAGGGAAGAAATATGTCCGTTTCATGCTGACTTTAAAGCAATAGTTCAGCCAAAAACATAACTTTCATTACGTGTTAACTCAAACATGTTTTGTCTGGTGAGAGGAATATATAAATGAAGAAGAAAGGCGGAATAGTAAATGTCTCAGATGTGTATTGACTAGAGGAGGCTCAGAATGACAGTTTCCACCTGAGCTCTGGAGCCCAATCTCAGGGGTGTAAACATGACTTTAGAAAGATGGCAGCTTCATTATTTTATTCTCACACAGAGATTGGTAGATCTATTAGTGAAATCTGTTGACTTTATCAATCTGTGTGTCATTATATGCCAACGGTGAGCGCTCAAACATGGGGAAGAAGCACTTCTGCTGTGTCTTTGACTCAAGTTTGCTCATCTGTAACTCCAGAAGTATTAAAGATATCTCAATATCCTTCTAGATTCTGGTTCTTAACTAACTTTTCTTTTGGTTTCTTCATTTTAAAGACCCTTGATGGTTCAGTCCCAGAGTTATGGAGATCTCAATGCAGCAAATGGGTAGCAATTTGAACATGGAGTTGTATTGAGATCCCCTTAACTCTGGGTTTGAACGATAGAGGGCCTTGAAAATTAAGAGTTCAAAAGAAAAGTTTGTTAAGAACTGGAAGCTAAAATGAATATATGTTTAATACTTTTTGAGTGACAGGCATGCAAACTTTGGAAAAGGAATATTTATGGCACTGATAGAAAAACACGATACATTTCTAGTTTCAGCATTATTTGTTGTTCAGATATTCCTCTTTAAAAGAAAGAAGTAAACCACATTTGGTTTTCGACCACTGAAAATGTGTTGATTTTACTCCTGGAGCCGCATTGAGATCTCCATATCTCTGGGACTGAACCATCGAGGGCCTTTAAAATGAAGAAACCAAAAGTAAAGTTAGTTAAGAACCAGAATCTAAAAGGATATTAATATATCTTCAATACTTCTGGAGTTACAGGCATGCAAACTTTGTAAAAGGAATGTTTATGGCATTCAGACACGTATATTCTATGCAATCGTGTTGATGGATAAACATGAGATGCATTTCTAGTTTTAACATTATTTGTTCTTCAGATGTTCCTCTTTAAATATAAAAAGCATCAGCTGTGTGCAAAGAGACCCACATTTAGTTTTCGACCACTGAAAATTACCAAATTACTCATGGAGCCATATTGAGATCTCCATATCTCTGAGACTGAACAATCGAGGGCCTTTAAAATAAAGAAACCAAAAGTAAAGTTAGTTAAGAACCAGGATCTAGAAGGATATTGAGATATCTTTAATACTTCTGGAGTTACAGATGAGCAAACTTGAGTCAAAGACACAGCAGAAGTGCTTCTTCCCCATGTTTGAGCGCTCACCGTTGGCATATAATGACACACAGATTGATAAAGTCAACAGATTTCACTAATAGATCTACCAATCTCTGTGTGAGAATAAAATAATGAAGCTGCCATCTTTCTAAAGTCATGTTTACACCCCTGAGATTGGGCTCCAGAGCTCAGGTGGAAACTGTCATTCTGAGCCTCCTCTAGTCAATACACATCTGAGACATTTACTATTCCGCCTTTCAGCACTTTTTATGTTTGCTTTTATAAAAAATTAAAAATTTGAGATTGAAAAAATTGTTTCCTTAATTTGGTTGGTTTTACCCTCAATGTTTGGAAAACAAAACGTCTCTTTTAAGTTCTATTGAGAAAATAACAACTTGCAGGTTTGGAAGGACATGAGGTCGGGTGCATTTGCTGAGTTATTGCTTTAAATGCTCATGGTGATAACTCGCAAGCCAACATCTTGTTTTTATTTACTCTTTGAAGTATTTCCTCGTTAAGTCGACGGCGTTTCATCCTTTGTTTTTTATGGCATGAGCCAAAGCTTGTGTTTGGAGTTCTCCAGAAATGTTCGGAGGAAGCTGGCAGGAACGGAAAAGCAGACAACATCAGAACCGGCTTAATTTGCCCCGCCGCAGCTGACAGTGTGAGAACGCACGGGTTTGTTCTCGCTCACAGCACTGGCTTTGTGTGTGTAGTTCATCGGCCGTGTCTTTGTGTGGCTCCAGAGACTGTTAACGTGAAGTAGGTCCAGCGATTCGGGACATCCTGAAGAGAACACAGCCGTGAATGAGGTTCATTCTGTAGACCAACACACACCCTTACGCTTACACTAATGGAGGTTTGATTCTGGGGATATATACAGATTTATGAATGCCTGATTTTGTGTTTCTCACAAAATAATGAGTGCATTTAACATGCACGTTCTTAACCCGATTATTCTTAATAAGCCGACGTTTAAAGATCATTCATAAATTACAGTGATTCATCTGTGTCTATTCAACCTTTGACAAAATCACAGTGCACATTTGAGCCATTAGATATGAAACCGTTTCACAAACAGTCTTTTCAACCGCACAGGATCGTTAATCATTCAGATCATCACAGATGTACTGGGATAAAATACATCCATTTATGAAACGAGTCAATCAATCATTTACTCAAGAGATTCACTCAAAGACACTGATTCATCCGGTAATGAAACAAGTGAGTCATTGAATCATTCATTCAAGAGATTCGTTCAAAAACACTGATTCATCCGATAATGAAACAAGTGAGTCATTGAATCATTCATTCAAGAGATTTGTTCAAAAACACTGATTCATCCAGTAATGAAATGAGTGAGTCATTGAATCATTCACTCAAAAGATTCACTCAAAGACACTGATTCATCCGGTAATGAAACAAGTGAGTCATTGAATCATTCATTCAAGAGATTTGTTCAAAATCACTGATCATCCAGTAATGAAACAAGTGAGTCTTTGAATCATTCATTCAAGAGATTTGTTCGAAAACACTGATTCATCACGTAATGAAACGAGTCATTCAATTATTAATTCAAGAGATTCGTTCAAAAACACTGATTCATCCACTAATGAAACAAGTGAAGTCTTTATGAATGATTCAGTGAATCATTCACTCAAGAGATTCGTTCAAAAACACTGATTCATCCATTAATGAAACAAGTGAGTCATTGAATCATTCACTCGAGATTCTTTCTTGAGATTCAAGATATTTTGAACATATTTTGGGGGTTTTAATGCTTTATTTAACATCACAACATAAGAATAGAGTGAAATACATAGATGCTTAAATTTTGTCATCACCACTGCGGAATAATCTGTGTTTTTAATACAGTCCTGTAAACGTGGTTTACTTGTATTGCCAGGTTATTGATTTGCATATAAACCAGTAAATTGGTGTGCATGTAAACAAGCTCAATGTTCGTGGGGGATTTCAGAGACTCTTTAAAAGATGAATTGTTATGTAAATCACTTTACTTGTTATAAAATATAATGTGCTATATAAATAAATGAGTTCGAAGCGGTCAGAGTCTGAACTATAGTCTCAGTTGGAGCTGTTTTCCTTCTCCTGTGGACAGTCATTTTTTAAGCACAACGACATAATGGACTCCTGGAAAGATTTAGTCACTGTTAAGCATTTGCTCTTTGCCAGCACTTCCTCAGTGTTTACAGCTCCAGCATGAGCATCAGATCGGCTTGTAATGAAATGTTTTGACTCGATTCACAGGAGAGTTTATGGATTTAACATCTCTGGGTGTGGTTGTATTTATGTTGTTTGATTTGGTGGTTGTTTCATAGTTTGTCAAGTTTTGGAGGAAAGTATGTCATCTATTTGTCAGAGTAATTTCTGTCTTGAGTCGGTTGATGACTCTCTCCTTAGACGTGCCAGTGTGGTTTCACTAAAGTCAACATCAAATCCGAATTTCACCATATTTTCTTATGGCTTATTGTGCATAACGGTTCCAAACAAAGATGCTGTAATCTTCAAATTCCCCTGACCTAGATGCATGACTTTTCCCAATAAATTCCTCATGGATAAAATCAAGATCAGCACGTTTGAGCTTCTCAAGAACCAATGAGGTTCATTCTAGTGTTACGCATCACGTTTGAGCTTCTCAAGAACCAATGAGGTTCATTCTAGTGTTACGCATCACGTTTGAGCTTCTCAAGAACCAATGTGGTTCATTCTAGTGTTACGCATCACGTTTGAGCTTCTCAAGAACCAATGAGGTTCATTCTAGTGTTACGCATCACGTTTGAGCTTCTCAAGAACCAATGAGGTTCATTCTAGTGTTACGCATCACGTTTGAGCTTCTCGAGAACCAATGAGGTTCATTCTAGTGTTACGCATCACGTTTGAGCTTCTCGAGAACCAATGAGGTTCATTCTAGTGTTACGCATCACGTTTGAGCTTCTCGAGAACCAATGAGGTTCATTCGTGTTACGCATCACGTTTGAGCTTCTCAAGAACCAATGAGGTTCATTCTAGTGTTACGCATCACGTTTGAGCTTCTCGAGAACCAATGAGGTTCATTCTAGTGTTACGCATCACGTTTGAGCTTCTCGAGAACCAATGAGGTTCATTCTAGTGTTACGCATCACGTTTGAGCTTCTCGAGAACCAATGAGGTTCATTCTCGTGTTACGCATCACGTTTGAGCTTCTCAAGAACCAATGTGGTTCATTCTAGTGTTACGCATCACGTTTGAGCTTCTCAAGAACCAATGAGGTTCATTCTAGTGTTACGCATCACGTTTGAGCTTCTCGAGAACCAATGAGGTTCATTCTAGTGTTACGCATCACGTTTGAGCTTCTCGAGAACCAATGAGGTTCATTCTCGTGTTACGCATCAGGTTTGAGCTTCTCAAGAACCAATGAGGTTCATTCTAGTGTTACGCATCACGTTTGAGCTTCTCGAGAACCAATGAGGTTCATTCTCGTGTTACGCATCACGTTTGAGCTTCTCGAGAACCAATGAGGTTCATTCTAGTGTTACGCATCACGTTTGAGCTTCTCGAGAACCAATGAGGTTCATTCTAGTGTTACGCATCACGTTTGAGCTTCTCGAGAACCAATGAGGTTCATTCTAGTGTTACGCATCACGTTTGAGCTTCTCGAGAACCAATGAGGTTCATTCTAGTGTTACGCATCACGTTTGAGCTTCTCAAGAACCAATGAGGTTCATTCTCGTGTTACGCATCACGTTTGAGCTTCTCGAGAACCAATGAGGTTCTTTCTCGTGTTACGCATCACGTTTGAGCTTCTCGAGAACCAATGAGGTTCTTTCTCGTGTTACGCATCACGTTTGAGCTTCTCGAGAACCAATGAGGTTCTTTCTCGTGTTACGCATCACGTTTGAGCTTCTCAAGAACCAATGAGGTTCATTCTCGTGTTACGCATCACGTTTGAGCTTCTCAAGAACCAATGAGGTTCATTCTCGTGTTACGCATCACGTTTGAGCTTCTCAAGAACCAATGAGGTTCATTCTAGTGTTACGCATCACGTTTGAGCTTCTCAAGAACCAATGAGGTTCATTCTCGTGTTACGCATCACGTTTGAGCTTCTCAAGAACCAATGAGATTCATTCTAGTGTTACGCATCACGTTTAAGCTTCTCAAGAACCAATGAGGTTCATTCTCGTGTTACGCATCACGTTTGAGCTTCTCAAGAACCAATGAGGTTCATTCTCGTGTTACGCATCACGTTTGAGCTTCTCAAGAACCAATGAGGTTCATTCTAGTGTTACGCATCATGTTTGAGCTTCTCAAGAACCAATGAGGTTCATTCTAGTGTTACGCATCACGTTTGAGCTTCTCAAGAACCAATGAGGTTCATTCTCGTGTTACGCATAACGTTTGTGCTTCTTAAGATCCAATGAGGTTCATTCTAGTGTTACGCATCACGTTTGAGCTTCTCAAGAACCAATGAGGTTCATTCTAGTGTTACGCATCATGTTTGAGCTTCTCAAGAACCAATGAGGTTCATTCTAGTGTTACGCATCACGTTTGAGCTTCTCAAGAACCAATGAGGTTCATTCTAGTGTTACGCATCACGTTTGAGCTTCTCAAGAACCAATGAGGTTCATTCTAGTGTTACGCATCACGTTTGAGCTTCTCAAGAACCAATGAGGTTCATTCTAGTGTTACGCATCACGTTTGAGCTTCTCAAGAACCAATGAGGTTCATTCTCGTGTTACGCATCACGTTTAAGCTTCTCGAGAAACAATGAGGTTCTTTCTCGTGTTACGCATCACGTTTGAGCTTCTCGAGAACCAATGAGGTTCTTTCTCGTGTTACGCATCACGTTTGAGCTTCTCGAGAACCAATGAGGTTCTTTCTCGTGTTACGCATCACGTTTGAGCTTCTCGAGAACCAATGAGGTTCTTTCTCGTGTTACGCATCACGTTTGAGCTTCTCAAGAACCAATGAGGTTCATTCTCGTGTTACGCATCACGTTTGAGCTTCTCAAGAACCAATGAGGTTCATTCTCGTGTTACGCATCACGTTTGAGCTTCTCAAGAACCAATGAGGTTCATTCTAGTGTTACGCATCACGTTTGAGCTTCTCAAGAACCAATGAGGTTCATTCTCGTGTTACGCATCACGTTTGAGCTTCTCAAGAACCAATGAGATTCATTCTAGTGTTACGCATCACGTTTAAGCTTCTCAAGAACCAATGAGGTTCATTCTCGTGTTACGCATCACGTTTGAGCTTCTCAAGAACCAATGAGGTTCATTCTCGTGTTACGCATAACGTTTGTGCTTCTTAAGATCCAATGAGGTTCATTCTAGTGTTACGCATAACGTTTGAGCTTCTCAAGGACCAATGAGGTTCATTCTAGTGTTACGCATCACGTTTGAGCTTCTCAAGAACCAATGAGGTTCATTCACGTGTTTGACTGTGCAATGTAACGATAATGAAACAAATATGGCATGTGTCCTGCTTGGTTGCTGCTCCTATAATCTAGTCTCCTCTCTTCTCCCAAAAGTAGGTCCTGTCCATCATGTTTATTTGTTTCTCTTCATAATCGCAGTGCACACAAAGAGGAGCATTGTGAATTGTGATATGAAATGATATGGAAGCGGCGATTCCGAGTGGGAGTGCTTGCTCAAGCATGGCCAATTTCCCTCACATTTGAGCATCAAAGGACCATTCAGAAGACAAGAGGGGCAAGAGCGAGTCGAATTTGCGGCCCTGCCCTGAATCGTTTCAGAGCCACATGATGGAGCTAGCAAGAGCTCAACCTCTTAGCTTTATATATTAGTTGCCAATATTAGTGCGACTGAAAGCTCCAGACGTCAGTGTTTTGGCCTTTCCTATCCAAATGGGCAAACATGAACGTCTCAATAGGTTACAGCACATATTCAGTGTACACTTTTTTCCATGACGCCATTTAGCATTGCTGGACTATCCTGATGTGGACCGTATCGATGCGAGGCGGTGGTAATAAATCAATATGTTTTTCCCGGTTGACCTATTTACATTGCTGCACGCCAGTAACCAGGACATATGTAAACAACAATCCGTCATTTTGGGGTTTCTGGGTCAGCGCTAGAGAGAATCAAGCCTTCCATCAGTGTTAATTTTGACAGCATATTTTGATTTAGTTTTAGTCTTTTGACTAAAATGCCATTTTGTTTTAGTCATATTTTAGTCGCCTGAATTGTTTTTAGTTTTAGTCTAGTTTTAGTCTCCTAAAATCTAATGAGTTTAGTTAAATTGTAATACATTAAGCATTTAAGCGTCACATAACCAACTGTCACTCGAACTGACATTTTGACATCATTTTGTTTTTGACATTAAAAATACACGAAAGAGCTCAATTCACTTTTTTTTAAAAACATCTATATAGTTTTTATAACTCTGTATTTCTGTTTTAGTCAGTAGGCCATATCAGGTTAAGCTAAAGCTTCAAATAAGTTTGTTTATTTATTTTTAAAATTTCAGTTTACATTTATTTAATTTCAAGTAATGAAGATTGTTTTAATGGTTTGAGTGAACTATTATAACCCTGATACTTTATTGAATATGTGTCAAATACTGGTCTTTCCTCCTGACTATGAATTAAATTAAATACAGTTTATTGTGTAAGCAAAAACAAATATATAATGCGTGACTTTTAATTATAAACGAGCTGTAAATACACCAGGACTCTTATTTTGAAATATCTGCGCTTTTATTGCAGTTGCAGGAGCTCATTCAAGTTCAGGAGATCAAATATGCGTCATTACAACCGTCTAAAACATATTACTATATAAACATGGTAAAGTAAACATTGTTATTATTCATCAGCATTAGTTCATAAACACTGGTCTGGCATAAATGTGTGTTATTGATTGATAGATCAGTTCAGATCAAATGTGTTCATCTGTGACACAGGACATCAGTTCTGACCCCATCTCTTCCCTAATCCCTCACTAACATTTTCGTCTCGTTTTTATTTGTTGACGAAAATGACAGTAGGTTTTCGTCATAGTTTTTGTCATTCAACACTAGTTTTTATTTAGTTATCATCTCGTTCAGAGAAAAAAGGTTGTTGACGAAAATTATGACACAAATTATTCGTCAACAAAATTAACACTGCCTTCCATTTAGACATTTGAACAGGTGGTAGGAGACCTGTCAATCATGTGAATGAAGGGTCGTGATTGGGTCGTGCATTGAGGGTTGGACTATTGAGTTCAGACTCTAAATTCTGATTGGATGAGTCTCATTCAAAGTTGTAAAGTAGCTGATATACTCATATAATCCTCATCTTGACATGTTTGTTTCACATCCCACTATGCATTTACATTATTCAATCTTTATTAGGGGGCGAGCATCGAAGGTGTGAAGCGTTCATTAGCGTTCTTCTTCTTATTCTGTCTGGGAATCAATGGCCGCCCACAGAACCGCTTGTGGGGAGGACAGTCTGATCTGTGACCAGAGCAATTTTGGAGTCTCTAACTCAATCCCTCTAGTGCCACTATGAAGTAGCCCATTCAAGGCATAACGTATAATGCCTATGAATAATGAATATGAATAATGCCTGGATAAAAAGAGTTGAATTCAATTGGTTGCCCTGTTTTTTTTTTTAAACACTGTTTAAAACGTCTTTCTTGGGTTAAATTCTGTATATGATAGAATCATTCATTTATATTCACCTGTTGTGTATCGAGTAAAATAATAAAATAACATTCGGACGTTAACAACATTTAAATTATAAACGCAATGACCACTATAACCAGTAGATGGCGGAAGAGGAACACTTATTGGCTCATTAGCCATCAGAACTTTTATAGATCATCAAATCACTATTATAACATTAAAATTAGGGCTGTCAAAAGATTAATCGCGATTAATCGCATCCAAAATAAAAGTTTGTGTTTACATAATATATGTGTGTGTACTCTGTTAATTATTATTTATATATAAATACACACACATTCATGTATATATTTAAGAAATATTTGCATGTATATACTGTATATACATTTATATAATCCATAATATATATAAATATAAATGTTTTATATATAAAAATATTTTTTTCTTAAATATATACATGCTTGTGTGTGTATTTATATTTAAATAATAATTAACAGAGTACACACACATATATTATGTAAACACAAACTTTTATTTTGGATGCGATTAATCGCGATTAATCTTTTGACAGCCCTAATTAAAATATCTATTTTTGTTACTGTATTTGTACTGATGTGTTAAATATATAGGCTAATTGTAAGGAAAATCACAAAGTCTCATGAAAAACAAAAACTTCTGACTAAACTTCACAATAAATCTTTATTTGAATTGTATCTGTGCTTTTGTTTGTTATGATGAGAGGATTTGTAGATAATAGGAAGATTTGTGTAAAACGTAAACTTGCACTAAAATTCATTCAGCGTTTAGAGACTATATAAAACTTGTTTTAATCTATATGGATTCTCATTCCTGGTAAATTAAACATATGACCGGTCATTATTTTCAACAGAAATGCCTGTGATTGGCTACAACACTCAACGCTGTAAAATCATGCATTCACATGACCTAAATAAAATAACCAGATCAATCCAAAAAATTTACCCTATGACGTAATTTTCCATCATGAAAATGTTCCCACCATTTTGAACTTTCCGAAAAACCTACTTTTTCAAACTCCGCCTTGGCCACTGCTCCAATTTCCACGAAAATGTATCATTATGTACATATTTTATTTATTTAAATCTTCAACTTATGCTGAAAAAACAATATTAGATTCAAGAGGATTAGTCAAACTGTTCTCGAATAACGTGTTAACGAACTCGATAAAGTGCCCACAAAAGTGAAAGTCAGGCTAAATCTCCACAGCGCTTTAGCGTATTCTGACCAAACTTGGGCTGCGTCTGAAATCGCGTACTATGTGAGTTGGTACTACTTTTGAATTTGAACCAACTTCGCGACCATTAAAAAAGTACGTTCTATATAGTATGAATGAATGTAGTATGAATGTAATCCTACATCCGCCGTGTTGTCATGATCATGTGACCTACCAGCATCAGTTGCGTCCCATCACTTCCATTCATAAATCGTCTCCCGTGGCCTCATGGGATATCAAATGCAAGTCCATCGTATGCACACTTCAGAATCTCGCCGGAAGTAGTAGGTCATCTTGGTACTTTTTGACCACTGTTTTTCGAATACTATGAATTCTGACATACTCTGCTGGCGTACTGTTTTTCGCATACTATATAGTATAGAAGTATTCAATTTCGGATGCAACTTCGGTGTGTGTGTTATGCCAACCATGACCTGAGGCGACCTGCACAGTTTCAGAACAGTGCCACCTAGTGGTCCAGAGAGACAAAAAATTAATATTTTTGATTACAAAACTGGTCTCTTTAGATTCGGGGCATCTCGCCGAGCCATACCACACCCAATTTTCCCATATCAACCATTTTGCGTGTCGGCCATTTTAAATTTAGTCCAAAAATGCTATGTTTTACGAACGCATTGGCGTATCATTTCGAAACTCGGTATGTGCACCAAGCCCTGAAAGTACTCAAAAACTCAAAAAGTACCTTGTGGACAAGTTATAATGAATTTTCCCAAAACGCAAATAACTTTTGATTCAATTTGAAACTGGTTTTAACTGATTCCTTGGGTCATGCCAAGAACATAGATCCCAATTTTACCATATTTGGCCTAACGTCATATCCGCCATTTTGATTTCCATTTCAAACATGCTTTTTCGAACTCCTCGTAGACCATTGGTCTGATTTTCACCAAAATCGAATCAGAGCATCTTCAGACCATGACAGGAAACTGTTAATAATTTTGTGTCGACAGACGAAACCGTTTTTGTATACCGCAGCGACGAAGTTGAGGCATGATGCCAAAATGACTCTGAGGCTGTATCTCTGCAGTGCTTTGACATATTGACACCAAACTTTGCGTGTGTCATTGTCACCTCACTCTGACCACAACACCTCAATTTGGTCACAGCGCCACCTATTGGTTCAAAGGGATAAGCCTTTAAATCATATGACTAGTGACTGTATTTGTAATTTTTCAAACCATTTTGCCTAAAATCATCTTAAAATGCCTTTAATTGCTCAGTCGGTCTGACACTTTCAGACTTATTTTGAATTTTGTCGTAAAATGCTATAACGGAAATTTTGGGAGTCTGCCATTTTGAATTTTGTCGTAAAATGCTATAACGGCCATTTTGGGAGTCGGCCATTTTGAATTTTGTTGTAAAATGCTATAACGGCCATTTTGGGAATCGGCTATTTTGAATTTTATTGTAAAATGCTATAACGGCCATTTTGGGAGTCGGCCATTTTGAATTTTGTTGTAAAATGCTATAACGGCCAATTTTGGGAGTCGGCTATTTTGAATTTTGTTGTAAAATGCTATAACGGCCATTTTGACAGTCAGCCATTTTGAATTTTGTCGTAAAATGCTATAACAGCCATTTGGAGAGTCGGCCATTTTGAATTTTGTCGTAAAATGCTATAACGGCCATTTTGAGAGGTAGCCATTTTGAATTTTGTCGTAAAATGCTATAACGGCCATTTTGGGAGTTGGCCATTTTGAATTTTGTCGTAAAATGCTATAACAGCCATTTGGAGAGTCGGCCATTTTGAATTTTGTCGTAAAATGCTATAACGGCCATTTTGAGAGGTAGCCATTTTGAATTTTGTCGTAAAATGCTATAACGGCCATTTTGGGAGTCAGCTATTTTGAATTTTGTCGTAAAATGCTATAACGGCCATTTTGAGAGGTAGCCATTTTGAATTTTGGCATAAAATGCTATAACGGCCATTTTGAGAGTCGGCTATTTTGAATTTTGTTGTAAAATGCTATAAAGGACATTTTGGGAGTCAGCCATTTTGAATTTTGGCATAAAATGCTATAACGGCCATTTTGAGAGTCGGCTATTTTGAATTTTGTCGTAAAATGCTATAACGGCCATTTTGAGAGGTAGCCATTTTGAATTTTATCGTAAAATGCTATAACGGCCATTTTGAGAGGTAGCCATTTTGAATTTTATCGTAAAATGCTATAACGGCCATTTTGAGAGGTAGCCATTTTGAATTTTATCGTAAAATGCAATAATGGCCATTTTGAGAGTCGTTATATTTTGTTATATTTTAAATGTTATATTTTACGACTGCATTGGCGTATCGTTATGAAACTTGGTAATCGACACCAAGCCCTGGAGGTGCTCAAAAAGTTTCAGGGAAGCGCCAACTTGTGGTCAAAAGTTATAATGAAATTTCCAAAAATGCTAATAACTTGATTAAATTCAACATAGATACCAATTTAGCCATATTTGGCCAAACGTTCATCGCCATTTCGAACTCCTCCTAGATCATTTGTCCGATTTTCACCAAAATCGAATCGTAACATCTTCAGATCATGACAACAAATAGTTATTGATTTCGTGTTGACAGACGAAACCGGTTTTGTGTAGCGCATCAACAAAGCTCCAAAATGACTCTGAGGCTTTGACATATTGACACCAAACTTTGCGTGTGTCATTGTCACCTCACTCTGACCACAACACATCAATTTGGTCACAGCGCCACCTATTGGTCAAAAGTGATAAACCTTTAAATCATATGACTAGTGACTGTATTTGTGATTGTTCAGCCATTTTGCCTTAAATCATCGTAAAATGTCTTTAATTGCTATTATTATTAGAATTATTATTATTATTTATTTTTGTACATTGTTTTACAAGAAAATACTATTTCAGTCTTTTCTACTTCAAAATTTCACATTTAAATAAATCATTCCTTGCCGTTTCTTCTCCTTTGCCATTTTTAATTAAATTTACTAGCAATATCTGAGCGAAAATAGTTTCTGCACCAATTTTTGTTGGTGTATCGAAAAATGTTGATACCGTTATTACTCCGAATCGATAATGAATGGGTTTTAAACGTCATTTGTGGGGAATGTAGTGTGGTTTTCCTGTTATCTGCTGCCCTGTGTGTTTATTGGTTGTTCTTCCTGGCCAGATGTCAAATCCCTGCATGAAATGATATCAATCCTCCTTTACTCGTATTTCTTGGCTTTGGCCTTTTCAAAACACACTACGTCGTTTGAAGTAGAAGACGCTCAAATAGTCGCAATTTTTAAGCTGTGAACTCCAACTGTACCACAGAAATAAAGAGGGTAGACCCCCACACACACACACACACACACACACACACATTTCCGTGGTCTTGGTTTGAACCGTCTGAGTGAAAGTTATTGGGAATGTGGCTTTAAAGGCAGTCGAAAGGCCTGAAGTTTTTGGCAGTGGGCCTGTGGAGCTCATTCAAGACTTCACAGATGCTCTTTGTGCTCCGCTCATTTACTGCTGGACAAAAGCCCCTGAATCTCTTCATTTGGCCACCGAGGAGCCTTTAACATGTGAATGGCCACGACTCTCGCACAAACCGAAGCTCAAAACTTGAGAAAACGATGGTTGCTTTACTGTTATAAGCCAAAAGAGTCCATGCCATTGCTCCAGAACAACATTACTATTGCTTTGCATTAATAAGTGCAGTTACTAATAATATCACGTTTGTTTACTGGGAATTTAACAGTGAAGCTCTGAGTTTGAACTGAGAGGCAGAAAAAAAATTACTTTTATTTACAACAGTAATGTGCAAAAACCTTAGTTTTATAGGGAAAAGTTAAATATTCAACTCTTATGTAATGTAGCATTCATACCGAGTTTACTTGCTTTGTGTAATTCAGCCTCAATTTAAAGAAAGTTTGGTAACACTTTACTGAAAGCCTTTATGTATAATGCATAGTATTCATAATATATACGTGTTCATAAATAACTGTAACCAAAGTTAAAATGCATTATAATATTCACAGATTCCTTGTTACATCTGAAATTGGTTGTTTGTGGTGTTTTAATGCAAACAAAATGGCGCCGCCCATTGTCCAAATATATAATGGATTACGTGGATCTTTCATGGGTTTTCTACTACATATATTACTACATCCATCCATTATAAAAGTGCATCTATCCATCATAAAAGTGCATCCATCCATTAAAAAAGTGCATCTATCCATCATAAAAGTGCATCTGTCCATCATAAAAGCGCATCTGTCCATCATAAAAGTGCATCTATCCATCATAAAAGTGCATCTGTCCATCATAAAAGTGCATCTATCCATCATAAAAGTGCATCTGTCCATCATAAAAGTGCATCTATCCATCATAAAAGTGCATCTGTCCATCATAAAAGCGCATCTATCCATCATAAAAGTGCATCTGTCCATCATAAAAGTGCATCTATCCATCATAAAAGTGCATCTGTCCATCATAAAAGTGCATCTATCCATCATAAAAGTACATCCGTCAATCATAAAAGTGCATCTATCCATCATAAAAGTGCATCTATCCATCATAAAAGTGCATCTGTCCATCATAAAAGTGCATCTGTCCATCATAAAAGTGCATCCATCCATCATAAAAGTACATCCGTCAATCATAAAAGTGCATCTATCCATCATAAAAGTACATCCGTCAATCATAAAAGTGCATCTATCCATCATAAAAGTGCATCTGTCCATCATAAAAGCGCATCTATCCATCATAAAAGTGCATCTATCCATCATAAAAGTGCATCTGTCCATCATAAAAGTGCATCTATCCATCATAAAAGTACATCCGTCAATCATAAAAGTGCATCTATCCATCATAAAAGTGCATCTGTCCATCATAAAAGTGCATCTGTCCATCATAAAAGTACATCCGTCAATCATAAAAGTGCATCTATCCATCATAAAAGTACATCCGTCAATCATAAAAGTGCATCTATCCATCATAAAAGTGCATCTGTCCATCATAAAAGTGCATCTGTCCATCATAAAAGTGCATCTGTCCATCATAAAAGTGCATCTGTCCATCATAAAAGTGCATCTATCCATCATAAAAGTGCATCTGTCCATCATAAAAGTGCATCTGTCCATCATAAAAGTGCATCTATCCATCATAAAAGTACATCCGTCAATCATAAAAGTGCATCTATCCATCATAAAAGTGCATCCGTCAATCATAAAAGTGCATCAATCCATCATAAAAGTGCATCCGTCAATCATAAAAGTACATCCGTCAATCATAAAAGTGCATCTATCCATCATAAAAGTGCATCCGTCAATCATAAAAGTGCATCCATCCATCATAAAAGTGCATCTATCCATCATAAAAGTGCATCCATCCATCATAAAAGTGCATCTATCCATCATAAAAGTACATCCATCCATTATAAAAGTGCATCTATCCATCATAAAAGTGCATCTATCCATCATAAAAGTGCATCCATCCATCATAAAAGTGCATCTATCATCATAAAAGTACATCCATCCATCATAAAAGTACATCCGTCAATCATAAAAGTGCATCTATCCATCATAAAAGTACATCCATCCATCATAAAAGTACATCCATCCATCATAAAAGTGCATCTATCCATTATAAAAGTGCATCTATCCATCATAAAAGTACATCCATCCATCATAAAAGTGCATCTATCCATCATAAAAGTACATCCATCCATCATAAAAGTGCATCCATCCATCATAAAAGTGCATCTATCATCATAAAAGTACATCCATCCATCATAATAGTGCATCTGTCCATCATAAAAGTGCATCTGTCCATCATAAAAGTACATCCGTCCATCATAATAGTGCATCTGTCCATCATAAAAGTGCATCTATCCATCATAAAAGTGCATCTATCCATCATAAAAGTACATCCATCCATCATAATAGTGCATCTATCCATCATAAAAGTGCATCTGTCCATTATAAAAGTGCATCTGTCCATCATAAAAGTGCATCTGTCCATCATAAAAGTACATCCATCCATCATAATAGTGCATCTATCCATCATAAAAGTGCATCCGTCAATCATAAAAGTGCATCCATCCATCATAAAAGTGCATCTATCCATCATAAAAGTGCATCTATTCATCATAAAAGTACATCCGTCCATCATAAAAGTGCATCTATCCATCATAAAAGTGCATCCATCCATCATAAAAGTACATCCGTCCATCATAAAAGTGCATCTATCCATCATAAAAGTGCATCCATCCATCATAAAAGTGCATCTATCCATCATAAAAGTGCATCTGTCCATTATAAAAGTGCATCCATCCATCATAAAAGTGCATCCATCCATCATAAAAGTGCATCTATCCATCATAAAAGTGCATCCATCCATCATAAAAGTGCATCTATCCATCATAAAAGTGCATCTATCCATCATAAAAGTGCATCCATCCATCATAAAAGTACATCTATCCATCATAAAAGTGCATCCGTCCATTATAAAAGTACATCCATCCATCATAATAGTGCATCTATCCATCATAAAAGTGCATCTATCCATCATAAAAGTGCATCCATCCATCATAAAAGTACATCCATCCATCATAAAAGTACATCCATCCATCATAAAAGTACATCCATCCATCATAAAAGTGCATCCGTCCATCATAAAAGTACATCCATCCATCATAAAAGTACATCCATCCATCATAAAAGTGCATCTATCCATCATAAAAGTGCATCCATCCATCATAAAAGTACATCCATCCATCATAAAATTACATCCATCCATCATAAAAGTGCATCTATCCATCATAAAAGTGCATCTATCCATCATAAAAGTGCATCTGTCCATCATAAAAGTGCATCTGTCCATCATAAAAGTACATCCATCCATCATAAAAGTACATCTGTCCATCATAAAAGTGCATCTATCCATCATAAAAGTACATCTGTCCATCATAAAAGTGCATCTGTCCATCATAAAAGTGCATCTGTCCATCATAAAAGTGCATCTGTCCATCATAAAAGTGCATCTATCCATCATAAAAGTGCATCTGTCCATCATAAAAGTGCATCTGTCCATCATAAAAGTACATCCATCCATCATAAAAGTACATCCATCCATCATAAAAGTGCATCTGTCCATCATAAAAGTGCATCTATCCATCATAAAAGTGCATCTGTCCATCATAAAAGTGCATCTATCATCATAAAAGTGCATCTGTCCATCATAAAAGTGCATCTATTCATCATAAAAGTGCATCTGTCCATCATAAAAGTGCATCTGTCCATCATAAAAGTGCATCTGTCCATCATAAAAGTGCATCTGTCCATCATAAAAGTGCATCTATTCATCATAAAAGTGCATCTGTCCATCATAAAAGTACATCCGTCCATCATAAAAGTGCATCTGTCCATCATAAAAGTGCATCTATCCATCATAAAAGTGCATCTGTCCATCATAAAAGTGCATCTATCCATCATAAAAGTGCATCTGTCCATCATAAAAGTACATCCATCCATCATAAAAGTACATCCATCCATCATAAAAGTGCATCTGTCCATCATAAAAGTACATCCATCCATCATAAAAGTGCATCTATCCATCATAAAAGTACATCTATCCATCATAAAAGTGCATCTATTCATCATAAAAGTGCATCCATCCATCATAAAAGTACATCCATCCATCATAAAAGTGCATCTGTCCATCATAAAAGTGCATCTATCCATCATAAAAGTACATCCATCCATCATAAAAGTACATCCATCCATCATAAAAGTGCATCCATCCATCATAAAAGTACATCCATCCATCATAAAAGTGCATCTGTCCATCATAAAAGTGCATCTGTCCATCATAAAAGTGCATCTGTCCATCATAAAAGTGCATCTATCCATCATAAAAGTGCATCCATCCATCATAAAAGTACATCCATCCATCATAAAAGTGCATCCATCCATCATAAAAGTACATCCATCCATCATAAAAGTACATCCATCCATCATAAAAGTGCATCTGTCCATCATAAAAGTACATCCATCCATCATAAAAGTGCATCTGTCCATCATAAAAGTACATCCATCCATCATAAAAGTACATCCATCCATCATAAAAGTGCATTTGTCCATCATAAAAGTACATCCATCCATCATAAAAGTGCATCTGTCCATCATAAAAGTACATCCATCCATCATAAAAGTGCATCTGTCCATCATAAAAGTACATCCATCCATCATAAAAGTGCATTTGTCCATCATAAAAGTACATCCATCCATCATGAAAGTACATCCATCCATCATAAAAGTGCATTTGTCCATCATAAAAGTACATCCATCCATCATAAAAGTGCATCTGTCCATCATAAAAGTACATCCATCCATCATAAAAGTGCATCTGTCCATCATAAAAGTACATCCATCCATCATAAAAGTGCATCTGTCCATCATAAAAGTGCATCTGTCCATCATAAAAGTGCATCTGTCCATCATAAAAGTGCATCTGTCCATCATAAAAGTGCATCTGTCCATCATAAAAGTGCATCTGTCCATCATAAAAGTGCATCTATCCATCATAAAAGTGCATCTAGCCATCATAAAAGTGCATCTGTCCATCATAAAAGTGCATCTGTCCATCATAAAAGTGCATCTAGCCATCATAAAAGTACATCCATCCATCATAAAAGTGCATCTGTCCATCATAAAAGTGCATCTGTCCATCATAAAAGTGCATCTGTCCATCATAAAAGTGCATCTATCCATCATAAAAGTGCATCTGTCCATCATAAAAGTGCATCTATCCATCATAAAAGTGCATCTGTCCATCATAAAAGTGCATCTGTCCATCATAAAAGTGCATCTGTCCATCATAAAAATGCATCTATTCATCATAAAAGTGCATCTGTCCATCATAAAAGTGTCAGGGAAAAAAGTTGCAAAATACAGGTCTCTGGTTTCTAGGTATGGCTCGGGTCCTTCAGTTTATTGACTTTATTTCTTTGGAAATACATCATCATCTGGAGTTTTTTTAACACCGTTTTGGGAATAATAACATTTAGGCTCTCAGTTGTTTTCATTGCAGGATTAGACGAGCTCTTTACTTTCCTCATCCCAAATTCTCCTGTGACTCCCAGACACTCTCCAGTCCCTCCGGCATGTTGTGCAACACGTCCCTGATTGAGCTCCTGTGGGATATTGGTCATGTGATGCTGGTTCTGGTTCTGTGCTTGGGTTCACATCAGCTGGTGTTGTGTGTTCTCTCCCGCTCAGAGTCTTCCTCATCCGTGGCATTGCATTAGCGCTGGAAAGAACATGTGGGATGACCGTATCCCAGATTCCCCAGATTCCCTTCACACGACAGCTGCACCAAACTCAAGAGCGTGTGAGCTAACGGCGTTTTGGGAAGTTTTGGGAATTAGCAATGGCTCACGTAGAATACTTTGGGAAGTTGACACATCCTGATCAGTTCATAAGTATAATCATCTCTCATGAGACGACGTTTGAGTTTGTGTTATTTATTTATCTCTAGTTTAGTGCTTCAATTATTTCAAACTTATTTCAGATTTTATTTTTATTATTCAGTTGAAATAAATGTTTTTAACAGTTTTACCTTGAGTTACCGGTGATAACCCTGCCCAAGCGACTCGTATTATGCTTTATATGTGTTTGTACTGTACTGAATGTGCTAGAAGTTGAAATGGCGGGAAAATTCCTCTGTTCTTTCTACATGAAGATGATCATAAATCATGTCCAGTCCTGGGTAAATCCAGCTGTCATGTGCAGTGTGATGGCAACCATTCGTGCATCCATCCATCCTAAAAGTGCATCTATCCATTATAAAAGTGCATCCATCCATCCTAAAAGTGCATCTATCCATCATAAAAGTGCATCCATCCATCATAAAAGTGCATCTATCCATCATAAAAGTGCATCTATCCATCATAAAAGTGCATCTATCCATCATAAAAGTGCATCTATCCATCATAAAAGTGCATCTATCCATTATAAAAGTGCATCTATCATCATAAAAGTGCATCTATCCATCATAAAAGTGCATCTATCCATCATAAAAGTGCATCTGTCCATCATAAAAGTGCATCTATCCATCATAAAAGTGCATCTATCCATCATAAAAGTGCATCTATCCATCATAAAAGTGCATCTGTCCATCATAAAAGTGCATCTATCCATCATAAAAGTGCATCCATCCATCATAAAAGTGCATCTATCATCATAAAAGTGCATCTATCCATCATAAAAGTGCATCTATCCATCATAAAAGTGCATCTGTCCATCATAAAAGTGCATCTATCCATCATAAAAGTGCATCTATCCATCATAAAAGTGCATCTATCCATCATAAAAGTGCATCTGTACATCATAAAAGTGCATCTAGCCATCATAAAAGTGCATCTATCCATCATAAAAGTGCATCTATCCATCATAAAAGTGCATCTGTCCATCATAAAAGTGCATCTATCCATCATAAAAGTGCATCCATCCATCATAAAAGTGCATCTATCATCATAAAAGTGCATCTGTCCATCATAAAAGTGCATCTATCCATCATAAAAGTGCATCTATCATCATAAAAGTGCATCTATCCATCATAAAAGTGCATCTATCCATCATAAAAGTGCATCTATCCATCATAAAAGTGCATCTGTACATCATAAAAGTGCATCTAGCCATCATAAAAGTGCATCTGTACATCATAAAAGTGCATCTAGCCATCATAAAAGTGCATCTATCCATCATAAAAGTGCATCTGTACATCATAAAAGTGCATCTAGCCATCATAAAAGTGCATCTATCCATCATAAAAGTGCATCTATCCATCATAAAAGTGCATCTATCCATCATAAAAGTGCATCTGTCCATCATAAAAGTGCATCTATCCATCATAAAAGTGCATCTATCCATCATAAAAGTGCATCTATCCATCATAAAAGTGCATCTAGCCATCATAAAAGTGCATCTAGCCATCATAAAAGTGCATCTATCCATCATAAAAGTGCATCTAGCCATCATAAAAGTGCATCTGTCCATCATAAAAGTGCATCTGTCCATCATAAAAGTGCATCTATCCATCATAAAAGTGCATCTATCCATCATAAAAGTGCATCTATCCATTATAAAAGTGCATCTATCCATCATAAAAGTGCATCCATCCATCATAATAGTGCATCTAGCCATCATAAAAGTGCATCCATCCATCATAAAAGTGCATCTAGCCATCATAAAAGTGCATCCATCCATCATAAAAGTGCATCTAGCCATCATAAAAGTGCATCCATCCATCATAAAAGTGCATCTAGCCATCATAAAAGTGCATCTATCATCATAAAAGTGCATCTGTCCATCATAAAAGTGCATCTATCCATCATAAAAGTGCATCTATCCATCATAAAAGTGCATCTATCCATCATAAAAGTGCATCTAGCCATCATAAAAGTGCATCTGTCCATCATAAAAGTGCATCTATCCATCATAAAAGTGCATCTATCCATCATAAAAGTGCATCTATCCATCATAAAAGTGCATCTAGCCATCATAAAAGTGCATCTGTCCATCATAAAAGTGCATCTATCCATCATAAAAGTGCATCTATCATCATAAAAGTGCATCTATCCATCATAAAAGTGCATCTATCATCATAAAAGTGCATCTATCCATCATAAAAGTGCATCTAGCCATCATAAAAGTGCATCTAGCCATCATAAAAGTGCATCTGTCCATCATAAAAGTGCATCTGTCCATCATAAAAGTGCATCTATCCATCATAAAAGTGCATCTAGCCATCATAAAAGTGCATCTGTCCATCATAAAAGTGCATCTATCCATCATAAAAGTGCATCTATCATCATAAAAGTGCATCTATCCATCATAAAAGTGCATCTGTCCATCATAAAAGTGCATCTATCCATCATAAAAGTGCATCTATCATCATAAAAGTGCATCTATCCATCATAAAAGTGCATCTATCCATCATAAAAGTGCATCTAGCCATCATAAAAGTGCATCTGTCCATCATAAAAGTGCATCTATCCATCATAAAAGTGCATCTATCATCATAAAAGTGCATCTATCCATCATAAAAGTGCATCTATCATCATAAAAGTGCATCTAGCCATCATAAAAGTGCATCCATCCATCATAAAAGTGCATCTGTCCATCATAAAAGTGCATCTGTCCATCATAAAAGTGCATCTATCCATCATAAAAGTGCATCTATCCATCATAAAAGTGCATCTAGCCATCATAAAAGTGCATCCATCCATCATAAGTGCATCTGTCCATCATAAAAGTGCATCTATCCATCATAAAAGTGCATCTATCATCATAAAAGTGCATCTATCATCATAAAAGTGCATCTATCCATCATAAAAGTGCATCTATCATCATAAAAGTGCATCTATCCATCATAAAAGTGCATCTATCATCATATAAGTGCATCTATCATCATAAAAGTCCATCCATCATAAAAGTGCATCCATCCATCATAAAAGTGCATCCATCCATCATAAAAGTGCATCCAGCCATCATAAAAGTGCATCTATCCATCATAAAAGTGCATCCATCCATCATAAAAGTGCATCCAGCCATCATAAAAGTGCATCTATCCATCATAAAAGTGCATCCAGCCATCATAAAAGTGCATCTATCCATCATAAAAGTGCATCCATCCATCATAAAAGTGCATCTATCCATCATAAAAGTGCATCTATCCATCATAAAAGTGCATCCATCCATCATAAAAGTGCATCTATCCGTCATAAAAGTGCATCTGTCCGTCATAAAAGTGCATCCGTCCATTATAAAAGTGCATCTATCCATCATAAAAGTGCATCAATCCATCATAAAAGTGCATCTATCTATCATAAAAGTGCATCCATCCATCATAAAAGTGCATCTATCCATCATAAAAGTGCATCCATCCATCATAAAAGTGCATCTGTCCATCATAAAAGTGCATCTGTCCATTATAAAAGTGCATCTATCCGTCATAAAAGTGCATCTATCCATCATAAAAGTGCATCTATCCGTCATAAAAGTGCATCCGTCCATCATAAAAGTGCATCTATCCGTCATAAAAGTGCATCTATCCATCATAAAAGTGCATCCGTCCATCATAAAAGTGCATCTATCCGTCATAAAAGTGCATCTGTCCATCATAAAAGTGCATCTATCCGTCATAAAAGTGCATCTATCCGTCATAAAAGTGCATCAGTCCATCATAAAATTGCATCTATCCGTCATAAAAGTGCATCCATCCATCATAAAAGTGCATCTATCCGTCATAAAAGTGCATCTGTCCATCATAAAAGTGCATCTATCCGTCATAAAAGTGCATCTGTCCGTCATAAAAGTGCATCAGTCCATCATAAAAGTGCATCCATCCATCATAAAAGTGCATCTATCCGTCATAAAAGTGCATCTATCCATCATAAAAGTGCATCTATCCGTCATAAAAGTGCATCTATCCGTCATAAAAGTGCATCCATCCATCATAAAAGTGCATCTATCCGTCATAAAAGTGCATCTATCCATCATAAAAGTGCATCTATCATTCATAAAAGTGCATCTATCATTCATAAAAGTGCATCTATCATTCATAAAAGTGCATCTATCCATCATAAAAGTGCATCTATCATTCATAAAAGTGCATCTATCCGTCATAAAAGTGCATCCATCCATCATAAAAGTGCATCTATCCATCATAAAAGTGCATCTATCCATCATAAAAGTGCATCCGTCCATCATAAAAGAGCATCTATCCATCATAAAAGTGCATCTATCCATCATAAAAGTGCATCTATCCATCATAAAAGTGCATCCGTCCATCATAAAAGAGCATCTATCCATCATAAAAGTGCATCCGTCCATCATAAAAGTGCATCTATCCATCATAAAAGTGCATCCGTCCATCATAAAAGAGCATCTGTCCATCATAAAAGTGCATCTATCCATCATAAAAGTGCATCTATCCATCATAAAAGTGCATCCGTCCATCATAAAAGAGCATCTATCCATCATAAAAGTGCATCCGTCCATCATAAAAGAGCATCTGTCCATCATAAAAGAGCATCTGTCCATCATAAAAGAGCATCTATCCATCATAAAAGTGCATCCGTCCATCATAAAAGAGCATCTGTCCATCATAAAAGAGCATCTATCCATCATAAAAGTGCATCTATCCATCATAAAAGTGCATCCGTCCATCATAAAAGTGCATCTATCCATCATAAAAGAGCATCTATCCATCATAAAAGTGCATCCGTCCATCATAAAAGAGCATCTGTCCATCATAAAAGAGCATCTGTCCATCATAAAAGAGCATCTATCCATCATAAAAGTGCATCCGTCCATCATAAAAGAGCATCCGTCCATCATAAAAGAGCATCTATCCATCATAAAAGTGCATCTATCCATCATAAAAGTGCATCCGTCCATCATAAAAGTGCATCTATCCATCATAAAAGTGCATCTATCCATCATAAAAGAGCATCCGTCCATCATAAAAGAGCATCTATCCATCATAAAAGTGCATCCGTCCATCATAAAAGTGCATCTATCCATCATAAAAGAGCATCCGTCCATCATAAAAGAGCATCTATCCATCATAAAAGTGCATCCGTCCATCATAAAAGTGCATCTATCTATCATAAAAGTGCATCTATCCATCATAAAAGAGCATCTATCCATCATAAAAGTGCATCTGTCCATCATAAAAGTGCATCTATCCATCATAAAAGTGCATCTATCCATCATAAAAGAGCATCTATCCATCATAAAAGTGCATCCGTCCATCATAAAAGTGCATCTATCCGTCATAAAAGTGCATCTGTCCATCATAAAAGTGCATCCGTCCATCATAAAAGTGCATCTGTCCATCATAAAAGTGCATCTGTCCATCATAAAAATGTCAAAAGGTTTAATAGGCAGACCAATCGTTGTCATTTAGGAATAAGATCATATGAGTGATTGAATCCCGATCTTTTAAACGTCAATCCAGCACCAAATTATGAGTTGAACTTTATGCTGTGTGTCTCCAACAGTGCTGTAGTGAAGTCGACTCTAAAGAGCTGAAGCAGTGAAGTTCTCAGCGCTCGTCTGTCAATTCTCTCTCAGCAGATAAAGGAGTCGGCCATTCAGGCCAGCACATTCAATAGGGCAGCTGTTTGTGCTCATGAATATTCAATGAGCCCAGACACAGGCAGATTTGAGTGGCTGTTCAACCGCTCCATCGATTCAGACGGGAGAATTCATAAACAACATTCGAGATTCACACCGATAGAAAGCGAGCCTTCACACAAACCATAAACATTCATGTGCCTTTGAAAGGAAGTCACATGACAGCTCGGTGGTCATGTGATCTCCTTCACATTAAAGCATTATGTGTGGTTTTAGCAGTTTATTATCTGCTTTGTATGCCGGGGTGAACACACACACTCAGTTCTGTGCTTTCTGGTCGAACATCTGGGGTTCATGTTTTTCTAAGCTTCATTTTTCTCTTCACCGAGGGTGTAAAGTCACATGACAGGGCACATTTTGGTTTTAAACAACCTCAGAAGAGCTCAGTTTCCCTCAGGCTCTGAAAACCACCAACAACATGCAATTAGAGATGTGCTGATTCAGATCCGGGGAACATGTGGTTAAAAACCAATTCGGTTTTGAGGAAATTTCCTCCCCGCCATCAAAGTCAGCCAAAGAAAGATGTTTCAAGCCAAAAGTGAACATTGTTGTTGTCGTTTTACTCACCCTGAAGTTGTTCCCAACTTATATGACAGACTTATAGAGTGTTTTATGCCTTCAAGCTTGAGAAAAGCACCATACAAGTATCTTGCACTCTTAAAAAATAAGAGTTTTTTTCGGGACCTTTCGGGATTAGTTCCCTTCAAAATGAAATGTGTTTTTATATTGTATATTTTACTCTGAAATGGCCATTAAATCAAAGCCATATGTCTAAGCAAGCTGTGTTCCTCATTTAAAGTTAATACTATGTAATATGAAACATGACTCCGCCCACTAGGGGGAGGAGCTCGCTAATAGGTTTTATTGTTTTGTTTTAATTTTCTTGTGGTGCACTTATAATTATAAATAAAAATTGTCATAATTTAGAAATGCTGTTAGACTTCAGTGTAAACGCCCACTTCTGTGATTGACAGCTGTGAGACTTCAGTGTAAACGCCCACTGCTGTGATTGACAGCTGTTAGACTTCAGTGTAAACGCCCACTGCTGTGATTGGCCGCTGTTAGACTTCAGTGTAAACGCCCACTGCTGTGATTGACAGCTGTGAAACTTCAGTGTAAACGCCCACTGCTGTGATTGGCCGCTGTGAAACTTCAGTGTAAACGCCCACTGCTGTGATTGACAGCTGTTAGACTTCAGTGCAAACGCCCACTGCTGTGATTGACAGCTGTGAGACTTCAGTGTAAACGCCCACTGCTGTGATTGACAGCTGTGAAACTTCAGTGTAAACGCCCACTGCTGTGATTGGCCGCTGTGAAACTTCAGTGTAAACGCCCACTGCTGTGATTGACAGCTGTTAGACTTCAGTGCAAACGCCCACTGCTGTGATTGACAGCTGTGAGACTTCAGTGTAAACGCCCACTGCTGTGATTGGCCGCTGTGAGACTTCAGTGTTAACGCCCACTGCTGTGATTGGCCGCTGTGAGACTTCAGTGTAAACGCCCACTGCTGTGATTGGCCGCTGTTAGACTTCAGTGTAAACGCCCACTGCTGTGATTGGCCGCTGTGAAACTTCAGTGTAAACGCCCACTGCTGTGATTGACAGCTGTTAGACTTCAGTGCAAACACCCACTGCTGTGATTGACAGCTGTTAGACTTCAGTGTTAACGCCCACTGCTGTGATTGACAGCTGTGAGACTTCAGTGTAAACGCCCACTGCTGTGATTGACAGCTGTGAGACTTCAGTGTAAACGCCCACTGCTGTGATTGGCCGCTGTTAGACTTCAGTGTAAACGCCCACTCCTGTGATTGACAGCTGTGAGACTTCAGTGTAAACGCCCACTGATGTGATTGACAGCTGTTAGACTTCAGTGTAAACGCCCACTGCTGTGATTGGCCGCTGTTAGACTTCAGTGTAAACGCCCACTCCTGTGATTGACAGCTGTGAGACTTCAGTGTAAACGCCCACTGCTGTGATTGGCCGCTGTTAGACTTCAGTGTTAACGCCCACTGCTGTGATTGGCCGCTGTTAGACTTCAGTGTAAACGCCCACTGCTGTGATTGACAGCTGTTAGACTTCAGTGTAAACGCCCACTGCTGTGATTGACAGCTGTTAGACTTCAGTGTAAACGCCCACTGCTGTGATTGACAGCTGTTAGACTTCAGTGTAAACGCCCACTGCTGTGATTGGCCGCTGTGAAACTTCAGTGTAAACGCCCACTGATGTGATTGACAGCTGTTAGACTTCAGTGTAAACGCCCACTTTTGTGATTGACAGCTGTGAGACTTCAGTATAAACGCCCACTGCTGTGATTGGCCGCTGTTAGACTTCAGTGTAAACGCCCACTGCTGTGATTGACAGCTGTTAAACTTCAGTGTAAACGCCCACTGCTGTGATTGACAGCTGTGAGACTTCAGTGTAAACGCCCACTGCTGTGATTGGCCGCTGTGAAACTTCAGTGTAAACGCCCACTGCTGTGATTGGCCGCTGTGAAACTTCAGTGTAAACGCCCACTGATGTGATTGGCCGCTGTTAGACTTCAGTGTAAACACGCTGATGTGATTGACAGCTGTTAGACTTCAGTGTAAACGCCCACTGCTGTGATTGACAGCTGTGAAACTTCAGTGTAAACGCCCACTGATGTGATTGACAGCTGTTAGACTTCAGTGTAAACGCCGACTGCTGTGATTGGCCGCTGTGAAACTTCAGTGTAAACGCCCACTGATGTGATTGACAGCTGTTAGACTTCAGTGTAAACGCCCACTGCTGTGATTGACAGCTGTTAGACTTCAGTGTAAACGCCCACTGCTGTGATTGACAGCTGTGAGACTTCAGTGTAAACGCCCACTGCTGTGATTGGCCGCTGTGAAACTTCAGTGTAAACGCCCACTGCTGTGATTGACAGCTGTTAGACTTCAGTGTAAACGCCCACTGCTGTGATTGGCCGCTGTGAAACTTCAGTGTAAACGCCCACTGCTGTGATTGACAGCTGTTAGACTTCAGTGTAAACGCCCACTTTTGTGATTGGCCGCTGTGAGACTTTAGTGTAAACGCCCACTGCTGTGATTGACAGCTGTTAGACTTCAGTGTAAACGCCCACTGCTGTGATTGACAGCTGTTAGACTTCAGTGTAAACGCCCACTGCTGTGATTGGCCGCTGTGAAACTTCAGTGTAAACGCCCACTGATGTGATTGACAGCTGTTAGACTTCAGTCTAAACGCCCACTTTTGTGATTGACAGCTGTGAGACTTCAGTATAAACGCCCACTGCTGTGATTGGCCGCTGTGAGACTTTAGTGTAAACGCCCACTGCTGTGATTGACAGCTGTTAGACTTCAGTGTAAACGCCCACTGCTGTGATTGACAGCTGTTAGACTTCAGTGTAAACGCCCACTGCTGTGATTGGCCGCTGTGAAACTTCAGTGTAAACGCCCACTGATGTGATTGACAGCTGTTAGACTTCAGTGTAAACGCCCACTTTTGTGATTGACAGCTGTGAGACTTCAGTGTAAACGCCCACTGCTGTGATTGGCCGCTGTGAGACTTTTTAGTGTAAACGCCCACTGCTGTGATTGGCCACTGTGAGACTTCAGTGTAAACGCCCACTGCTGTGATTGACAGGTGTGAGACTTTAGTGTAAACGCCCACTGCTGTGATTGACAGCTGTTAGACTTCAGTATAAACGCCCACTGCTGTGATTGGCCACTGTGAGACTTTAGTGTTAACGCCCACTGCTGTGATTGACAGCTGTGAGACTTCAGTGTAAACGCCCACTGCTGTGATTGGCCACTGTTAGACTTCAGTGTAAACGCCCACTCCTGTGATTGACAGCTGTGAGACTTCAGTGTAAACGCCCACTGCTGTGATTGACAGCTGTGAGACTTCAGTGTAAACGCCCACTGCTGTGATTGGCCGCTGTTAGACTTCAGTGTAAACGCCCACTCCTGTGATTGACAGCTGTGAGACTTCAGTATAAACGCCCACTGCTGTGATTGGCCGCTGTTAGACTTCAGTGTTAACGCCCACTGCTGTGATTGGCCGCTGTTAGACTTCAGTGTAAACGCCCACTGCTGTGATTGACAGCTGTTAGACTTCAGTGTAAACGCCCACTGCTGTGATTGACAGCTGTTAGACTTCAGTGTAAACGCCCACTGCTGTGATTGGCCGCTGTGAAACTTCAGTGTAAACGCCCACTGATGTGATTGACAGCTGTTAGACTTCAGTGTAAACGCCCACTTTTGTGATTGACAGCTGTGAGACTTCAGTATAAACGCCCACTGCTGTGATTGGCCGCTGTTAGACTTCAGTGTAAACGCCCACTGCTGTGATTGACAGCTGTTAAACTTCAGTGTAAACGCCCACTGCTGTGATTGACAGCTGTGAGACTTCAGTGTAAACGCCCACTGCTGTGTTTGGCCGCTGTGAAACTTCAGTGTAAACGCCCACTGCTGTGATTGGCCGCTGTGAAACTTCAGTGTAAACGCCCACTGATGTGATTGACAGCTGTTAGACTTCAGTGTAAACACGCTGATGTGATTGACAGCTGTTAGACTTCAGTGTAAACGCCCACTGCTGTGATTGACAGCTGTGAGACTTCAGTGTAAACGCCCACTGCTGTGATTGGCCGCTGTGAAACTTCAGTGTAAACGCCCACTGCTGTGATTGGCCGCTGTGAAACTTCAGTGTAAACGCCCACTGCTGTGATTGACAGCTGTTAGACTTCAGTGTAAACGCCCACTGCTGTGATTGACAGCTGTGAAACTTCAGTGTAAACGCCCACTGCTGTGATTGGCCGCTGTGAAACTTCAGTGTAAACGCCCACTGCTGTGATTGGCCGCTGTGAAACTTCAGTGTAAACGCCCACTGATGTGATTGACAGCTGTTAGACTTCAGTGTAAACGCCCACTGCTGTGATTGACAGCTGTTAGACTTCAGTGTAAACGCCCACTGCTGTGATTGACAGCTGTGAGACTTCAGTGTAAACGCCCACTGCTGTGATTGGCCGCTGTGAAACTTCAGTGTAAACGCCCACTGCTGTGATTGACAGCTGTGAGACTTCAGTGTAAACGCCCACTGCTGTGATTGGCCGCTGTGAAACTTCAGTGTAAACGCCCACTGCTGTGATTGACAGCTGTTAGACTTCAGTGTAAACGCCCACTTTTGTGATTGACAGCTGTGAGACTTCAGTGTAAACGCCCACTGCTGTGATTGGCCGCTGTGAGACTTTAGTGTAAACGCCCACTGCTGTGATTGACAGCTGTTAGACTTCAGTGTAAACGCCCACTGCTGTGATTGACAGCTGTTAGACTTCAGTGTAAACGGCCACTGCTGTGATTGGCCGCTGTGAAACTTCAGTGTAAACGCCCACTGATGTGATTGACAGCTGTTAGACTTCAGTGTAAACGCCCACTTTTGTGATTGACAGCTGTGAGACTTCAGTGTAAACGCCCACTGCTGTGATTGGCCGCTGTGAGACTTTTTAGTGTAAACGCCCACTGCTGTGATTGGCCACTGTGAGACTTCAGTGTAAACGCCCACTGCTGTGATTGACAGCTGTTAGACTTCAGTATAAACGCCCACTGCTGTGATTGGCCACTGTGAGACTTTAGTGTAAACGCCCACTGCTGTGATTGGCCGCTGTGAGACTTTTTAGTGTAAACGCCCACTACTGTGATTGACAGCTGTTAGACTTCAGTGTAAACGCCCACTGCTGTGATTGGCCACTGTGAGACTTCAGTGTAAACTCCCACTGCTGTGATTGACAGCTGTTAGACTTCAGTGTAAACGCCCACTGCTGTGATTGGCCGCTGTGAGACTTCAGTGTAAACGCCCACTGCTGTGATTGGCCGCTGTGAGACTTCAGTGTAAACGCCCACTGCTGTGATTGACAGCTGTTAGACTTCAGTGTAAACGCCCACTGCTGTGATTGGCCGCTGTGAAACTTCAGTGTAAACGCCCACTGCTGTGATTGGCCGCTGTGAGACTTCAGTGTAAACGCCCACTGCTGTGATTGGCTGCTGTGAGACTTCTCTCCTCGTCATCTCACTAACACTCCAGTGGGCGGGGCCAAAGCTGCGATGATGAGGTAGGCGTTGATCTTCTTCTGCAGAGGCGCTCTTTCACCTTATATTATTGGCTCATTCCACAACGAGTTGTTACAATAAAAGCTGTTTTTGGACTAACAAGGAAGTTTTGAGTTCTGAAACGTACAGGATATTATTATAGTGTGATGAGCTCTTATACAGTTTGATTTCTCAGTTCATAACCTCTTTAAGCTTTCTATATAAGTGGCTATCAAACAGCTCGCGAGGACCAAATTTGCTTCTTTTTCGTGGCTTATTGCGTTTACACAAAATGCTTTCAAAATGGTGACAAAATGCCTGTTTGCTGAGTCTTCAGGGGAACACAGTCAGCTTTGGACCGTAAATAGTGGAGAGCGCATGATGTGTATCAGTGTTTTGGATCCGTGCATAATCTCTTAAAGTGACAGCATCCAAATAAACCTGTCTAAAGGTCTAAACGTGGCTTCTTTAAATCTGTCATTTGGATTAGTTTTATGATTTATCTGCAATCCTCTTTTGGAGGTAGTTTTGCAGTACAGATAATAATCTACTTTTGTTGAATGGGTGTGAAGAATTTAATATGTACACTCTAAAAATGCAATTGGGTTGTTTTAACCCAGTGATTGGGTTTTTTTAAGAAAACATTTAACCCAACCGCTGGTTTAAAATGACCCATTCACTGGGTTAAAACAACCCATTCACTGGGTTAAATCAACCCAATCGCTGGGTTAAAACAACCCATTCGCTGGGTTAAAACAACCCAATCGCTGGGTTAAAACAACCCAATCGCTGGGTTAAAACAACGCAATCGCTGGGTTAAAACAACCCATTCGCTGGGTTAAAACAACCCAATCGCTGGGTTAAATCAACCCATTCGCTGGGTTAAAACAACCCAATCGCTGGGTTAAAACAACGCAATCGCTGGGTTAAAACAACTCAATCGCTGGGTTAAAACAACCCATTCACTGGGTTAAAACAACCCAATCGCTGGGTTAAAACAACTCAATCGCTGGGTTAAAACAACCCATTCACTGGGTTAAATCAACCCAATCGCTGGGTTAAAACAACCCATTCGCTGGGTTAAAACAACCCAATCACTGGGTTAAAACAATGCAATCGCTGGGTTAAAACAACGCAATCGCTGGGTTAAAACAACCCATTCGCTGGGTTAAAACAACCCAATCGCTGGGTTAAAACAACGCAATCGCTGGGTTAAAACAACCCAATCACTGGGTTAAAACAACGCAATCGCTGGGTTAAAACAACCCATTCGCTGGGTTAAAACAACCCAATCGCTGGGTTAAATCAACCCATTCGCTGGGTTAAAACAACCCAATCGCTGGGTTAAAACAACGCAATCGCTGGGTTAAAACAACTCAATCGCTGGGTTAAAACAACCCATTCGCTGGGTTAAAACAACCCATTCACTGGGTTAAAACAACCCAATCGCTGGGTTTAAACAACTCAATCGCTGGGTTAAAACAACCCATTCGCTGGGTTAAAACTACCCAATCGCTGGGTTAAAACAACCCAATCACTGGGTTAAAACAACGCAATCGCTGGGTTAAAACAACCCAATCGCTGGGTTAAAACAACTCAATCGCTGGGTTAAAACAACCCAATCGCTGGGTTAAAACAACCCATTCGCTGGGTTAAAACTTCCCAATCGCTGGGTTAAAACAACGCAATCGCTGGGTTAAAACAACCCAATCGCTGGGTTAAAACAACTCAATCGCTGGGTTAAAACAACCCAATCGCTGGGTTAAAACAACCCATTCGCTGGGTTAAAACAACGCAATCGCTGGGTTAAAACAACCCATTCGCTGGGTTAAAACAACCCATTCGCTGGGTTAAAACAACCTAATCATAATCGTTGGGTTAAAACAACCCAATCATAATCGTTGGGTTAAAATAACGCAATCGCTGGGTTAAAACAACCCAATCGCTGGGTTAAAACAACGCAATCGCTGGGTTAAAACAACCCATTCGCTGGGTTAAAACAACCCAATCTCTGGTTTAAAACAACCCATTCACTGGGTTAAAACAACCCATTCGCTGGGTTAAAACAACCCAATCGCTGGTTTAAAACAACGCAATCGCTGGGTTAAAACAACGCAATCGCTGGTTTAAAACAACGCAATCGCTGGGCTGGTTCATTTTCAACCCAACTTGGGCGTGTAGTCAAAACAGTGTTGAGCTGAGTGAATATTCATGACCAGTGTGGAATTAATCGATTCTGCTTTTTGCATTGATATATTTATGTCCTTGTGGAATGAAAGCCTGTACAGTAGACGGTGGTGAAGTGGTGTATTGTGTGATGAACTCTCGGATGTTTTCAGATGCTCAGTTAATGGTGGGATGTTTTCTGTCATTGGCTGGACCCATGAAACAGGTCAACACACGATTGATTGACATGAATGTGTGTGTGAGTCAGTGACCTGATGCTGAACGCCTGATGGTCAACAGGAAATGGGTCAGGGTTGCAACATGAAAAAAAAGACATTAAATTAACGAGAAACTAAGTGTACATTGATTGGCCGAATGCATGCCATACACCGGCACCCGCCATTTTAAAAAAACTGTTTAAAATAAAAATTGACATTATGCAAATGTCATAATAATGTGTGATTGGTCGCTAAGTTCCCAAATGCGCCCTAAACTCACAACACATGAAGAGATGAGTTTACTGTGACCTGAGCCACTCTGAGACGCATTGCATTAATATTGTGATTTGGTAAAGGCACAAAGCCATATCACGCTTTCAATTTCAGTTCGTTTTGACAGATGCTTTGCCAAAAAGGTGCAGTTTTAAAATATTTTTGGTTCATTATGAAACTGTGGCGGAATAGTAATAAATGGAAAACACTGTATGTACACTCTCAGAAATAAAGTCATTATTATATAACAATCTTTCTATTTACGTAAATAAAATAAAGTAAATAAAATACACCTGTTTTCACTCAATAATATTATAATAAATGGCTATAACTTGCTGAGGGATTGGTACATGTAGACAAAATTTCATCTGGACGTCTAAAACAACCACGTCTAACTTTCTAAAGGAAAAAATCCAAACTTCATGAAGTTCTGTTTGAGTTCACAGTAAAAACACCACATTTCTGCTGGCGTTTTTCTTCATATTCTATTAATTGAATCCATTCTCAGTGTAAATAAATGTAAAATTGAGCTCTATGGAAACGTCATGTTCTCCTGTTTAAAATGATATATGACACTTGATAGAATGGGTGAGAAAAACAAGGAAAAGTAGAGGCAAGTCAGGTCTTTAAGGGTTAAATTCAAAATTTAGCAATCAAAAAGCATGTCTAATTATTTGAAATCATGAAACATACAATTTAACAGCAATTTATTAAAAGTTTCACGATATTTACATGAAAAAACACAAATTCTGTTTTATTTAGTTTTTCTGGATTCCATTTGAATGGTTTGATTAAATGTTAATAATTTAAAAAGCACGTCTAATTAATTGAATTCATAAAAACGACAATTTCAATCATTTTTGAATACGTTATCACAAAATCTGTGTGTTTTCCGATAATCAAATAAAATTCGAATCAAACTTGTTTTGTCAAATAACGAGCTTCATAATGAGCTTTACTGTTAAAGTTGAAACATGGAAGAAACATTATAACGGATGTATTTCTGTCGAGTTAAACTGGACTTTTATTTTGACGGGTGGTTGTGAAGATCTGTTTTTATGATCGTTTTTCTCAAATGAAACGGTCAAATGCTGATGTTAATTATACAGTAAATGCAGTTTTTATGACTGGATTACGCGATTCCATACGTGTTCTCTGCATTGCATTCTGGGTAGTTGATGTTCCTGTACTTTAATTAAGGGTATTCTCGAATAAACGAGGTGTTTCTGGCACATGTGGTCGTGTTTGGCCTGTACGATTAGTTCTCGTAAAGCTGGTCAGATTGATTCTCTTATTAAGCCTAGTATGAGATGACACATGAGCTATGATTTAACATTCCTCCAGTTATCCCAGACAGCTCCGCTTGTGGGAATCTGGGCTCTCCGTTGGCCCTTGGGAAGCTGAACAATGTGTGTGTGTGTGTGTGTGTGTGTGTGTCTCTGGTGGTCATGAGAACCTTCTGCTTTATGTGTCAGACAGAGCCGCTGCTCACGGGTGAGTGGACACAGCCTCCCTTTACCCCATGGGGACGGACACAATGCCATTCAGCAGCACCTCCACCACCATCAGCTGCACCACCACTCTCACACAAACACAGATGCACTCACAGCCGACACCATACATGTTCATTTTTATATTAAAGCTGATAAATACTGTATGGTTTCCCTCTGCTGAGACTCTTCAGATGCACTCTGTTGAACATGATGGTTATGAATTGCTTGAAATATGATTGGAATCATTTCAAAAAGGAAAATGCAGTTCACCATAAGTCTGTCATATCGGCTCCATATAATTTTAATGAGAACATCATAACCGTGTGTTTGGGACATGGCTCTGGTGAGATTTATTTTTGTTATCAGGCTCTCAAAATTATATTTATCAGCCAATATATCGGTTATCTGCTTCCAAATATGAAGAATTATCGGTAACATTTTCATATCAGTGCATCTCTGTAAAAAAGGATCTCAAAATTATATAAAATTAAAAATTATAATCTGTGCATCCCTATAAAAAATTATCTAAAAATTATAAAAAAGTAAAGAAAAATTTGGATTTAGATTTATCGGCCAATATATCGGTTAACAGCTTCCTAATATAAGGAATTATCAGATCGGCCAAAATGTTTATATCGGTGCATCACTATAAAAAAGGATCTCAAAATTATATAAAAATTATATAACATCAAAAATTATATGAAAATTTGGATTTAGATTTATCGGCCAATATATCGGTTATCGGCCTCCTAATATAAGGAATTATCAGATCGGCCAACATTTTCATATCGGTGCATCGCTATAAAAAATGATCTCAAATTATATAAAAATTATATGAAAATTATCTCAATTCATATAAAAATGATAAATTATCTCAATTTATATAAAAATGATAAATAAATAAAAATTATATAAAAATTATAAAAAATTATCTCAATTTATATAAAAATTATAAAAAAATATCTAAATGTATATACAAATTATAAAAAATATCTAAATTTATATAAAAATTATAAAACAAATCTCAATTTCTATAAAAATGAAAAAATATTATCTCAATTTCTATAAAAAGTATAAAAAAATATATCAATTTATATAAAAAGTATAAAAATGATCTCAATTTATATAAAAATGTTATAAAAATTATCTCAATTTATTTAAAAATTATAAAAATGATCTCAATTTATATAAAAATTATAAAAAAAATAAATTTATATAAAAATTATACAAAATTATATCAATTTATATAAAAATTATTAAAAATATCTCAATTTATATACAGATGATAAAAAATTATCTCAATTTATATAAAAATTATACAAAATTATATCAATTATATAAAAATTATACAAAATTATATCAATGTATATAAAAATTATAAAAAAAATATATAAACTTATATACAAATTAAATTTTTTTTTTTACATTTATCTGCCAATATATCGAGAGTTATCGGTTATCAAAAATGTTCATATCGGTGCATCTCTACTGTGGAGTTTATTTTATTGTTTGTAATTTTTGCCTAATTTATTATGCAGAATAATTCTGAATGGCTGCCTCAAGTTGCATCAGAATGATTGCGTTTGCAAGATCAAGTGTGTGTGTGTGTGTGTGAGAGAGAGAGAGAGAGTGTGTGTCTGTGTGTGAAAGAGTGTGTGTGAGAGAGTGTCTGTGTGTGAAAGAGTGTGTGTGTGTGTGTGTCTGTAGGTGTGTTTTGTGTGTGTGTCACACAGAGACGCTCATAACATGCAGGATTCATATTTAAATATTCTTTTTTGCGGTTTAATCTTCAGACACACTTGAGCGGTCCAACACTTCCCTGAGTCTCAGTCCAGCCTCAGAATCAGCTTTAGCGCTGCAGAAAGTCAGTCCTGTCCTCTCTCTCCTCCATCTGCTCCTCCATCCGCTCTTCATTGTCTCTGCTTCTCATGGGTCGGGCAGCAGATGGAGGGCGAGTGTGTGGCCAGTGGTTCCTCTGAATATGCTAATGTGTGCGCGGGGTTTCCTCCTCTGGTGTTGGGCTGGTCATCTTCAGCTGCTGTGGGTTCAGACGCAGATGAGGAGAGGAGGAGAGGGAGAGCAGAGGAATAGAGTTTGAAGGAGGATTGATTTGTGGATCTCTGACATGGAAACCTCATATGACGACACTGAAGATGAGCGGCAGGAGACAGCAGGTACACACACTCTCACCTGGTTCAGATCACAGGGGTTAAGTTAGAGCTGTGTTTAAACGGTGTGTTATGTGTGGAACTGACCAGTCGTGGGTCCAGTCTTCAGAGATCTTCTCTTATTGTCCAGTCGTGGGTCCAGTCTTCAGAGATCTTCTGTTATTGTCCAGTCGTGGGTCCAGTCTTCAGAGATCTTCTCTTATTGTCCAGTCGTGGGTCTAGTCTTCAGAGATCTTCTGTTATTGTCCAGTCGTGGGGCCAGTCTTCAGAGATCTTCTCTTATTGTCCAGTCGTGGGTCCAGTCTTCAGAGATCTTCTGTTATTGTCCAGTCGTGGGTCTAGTCTTCAGAGATCTTCTGTTATTGTCCAGTCGTGGGTCCAGTCTTCAGAGATCTTCTGTTATTGTCCAGTCGTGGGTCCAGTCTTCAGAGATCTTCTCTTATTGTCCAGTCGTGGGTCTAGTCTTCAGAGATCTTCTGTTATTGTCCAGTCGTGGGTCCAGTCTTCAGAGATCTTCTGTTATTGTCCAGTCGTGGGTCCAGTCTTCAGAGATCTTCTGTTATTGTCCAGTCGTGGGTCCAGTCTTCAGAGATCTTCTGTTATTGTCCAGTCGTGGGTCCAGTCTTCAGAGATCTTCTCTTATTGACCAGTCGTGGGTCCAGTCTTCAGAGATCTTCTGTTATTGTCCAGTCGTGGGTCTAGTCTTCAGAGATCTTCTGTTATTGTCCAGTCGTGGGTCTAGTCTTCAGAGATCTTCTGTTATTGTCCAGTCGTGGGTCCAGTCTTCAGAGATCTTCTCTTATTGTCCAGTCGTGGGTCCAGTCTTCAGAGATCTTCTCTTATTGTCCAGTCGTGGGTCCAGTCTTCAGAGATATTCTCTTATTGTCCAGTCGTGGGTCTAGTCTTCAGAGATCTTCTGTTATTGTCCAGTCGTGGGTCTAGTCTTCAGAGATCTTCTGTTATTGTCCAGTCGTGGGGCCAGTCTTCAGAGATCTTCTGTTATTGTCCAGTCGTGGGTCTAGTCTTCAGAGATCCTCTCTTATTGTCCAGTCGTGGGTCCAGTCTTCAGAGATCTTCTCTTATTGTCCAGTTGTGGGTCCAGTCTTCAGAGATCTTCTCTTATTGTCCAGTTGTGGGTCCAGTCTTCAGAGATCTTTTGTTATTGTCCAGTTGTGTGGCCAGTCTTCAGAGATCTTCTCTTATTGTCCAGTTGTGGGTCCAGTCTTCAGAGATCTTTTGTTATTGTCCAGTCGTGGGTCCAGTCTTCAGAGATCTTCTCTTATTGTCCAGTCATGGGTCCAGTCTTCAGAGATCTTCTCTTATTGTCCAGTTGTGGGTCCAGTCTTCAGAGATCTTTTGTTATTGTCCAGTCGTGAGTCCAGTCTTCAGAGATCTTCTCTTATTGTCCAGTCGTGGGTCCAGTCTTCAGAGATCTTCTGTTATTGTCCAGTCGTGGGCCCAGTCTTCAGAGATCTTCTGTTATTGTCCAGTCGTGGGTCCAGTCTTCAGAGATCTTCTCTTATTGTCCAGTCGTGGGTCCAGTCTTCAGAGATCTTCTGTTATTGTCCAGTCGTGGGTCCAGTCTTCAGAGATCTTCTGTTATTGTCCAGTCGTGGGTCCAGTCTTCAGAGATCTTCTCTTATTGTCCAGTCGTGGGTCCAGTTTTCAGAGATATTCTCTTATTGTCCAGTCGTGGGTCCAGTCTTCAGAGATCTTCTGTTATTGTCCAGTCGTGGGGCCAGTCTTCAGAGATCTTCTCTTATTGTCCAGTTGTGGGTCCAGTCTTCAGAGATCTTCTCTTATTGTCCAGTCGTGGGTCCAGTCTTCAGAGATCTTCTGTTATTGTCCAGTCGTGGGGCCAGTCTTCAGAGATCTTCTGTTATTGTCCAGTCGTGGGTCCAGTCTTCAGAGATCTTCTGTTATTGTCCAGTCGTGGGTCCAGTCTTCAGAGATCTTCTGTTATTGTCCAGTCGTGGGTCCAGTCTTCAGAGATCTTCTGTTATTGTCCAGTCGTGGGTCTAGTCTTCAGAGATCTTCTGTTATTGTCCAGTCGTGGGTCCAGTCTTCAGAGATCTTCTCTTATTGTCCAGTCGTGGGTCCAGTCTTCAGAGATCTTCTGTTATTGTCCAGTCGTGGGTCCAGTCTTCAGAGATATTCTCTTATTGTCCAGTCGTGGGTCTAGTCTTCAGAGATATTCTCTTATTGTCCAGTCGTGGGTCAAGTCTTCAGAGATCTTCTCTTATTGTCCAGTTGTGGGTCCAGTCTTCAGAGATCTTCTCTTATTGTCCAGTTGTGGGTCCAGTCTTCAGAGATCTTCTCTTATTGTCCAGTTGTGGGGCCAGTCTCCAGAGATCTCTTATTGTCCAGTCGTGGGTCCAGTCTTCAGAGATCTTCTCTTATGGTCCAATCGTGGGTCCAGTCTTCAGAAATCTTCTGTTATTGTCCAGTCGTGGGTCCAGTCTTCAGAGATCTTCTGTTATTGTCCAGTCGTGGGTCCAGTCTTCAGAGATCTTCTCTTATGGTCCAATCGTGGGTCCAGTCTTCAGAAATCTTCTGTTATTGTCCAGTCGTGGGTCCAGTCTTCAGAGATCTTCTGTTATTGTCCAGTCGTGGGTCCAGTCTTCAGAGATCTTCTCTTATTGTCCAGTTGTGGGGCCAGTCTCCAGAGATCTCTTATTGTCCAGTCGTGGGTCCAGTCTTCAGAGATCTTCTCTTATGGTCCAATCGTGGGTCCAGTCTTCAGAGATCTTCTCTTATTGTCCAGTCGTGGGTCCAGTCTTCAGAGATCTTCTCTTATTGTCCAATCGTGGGTCCAGTCTTCAGAGATCTTCTCTTATTGTCCAGTCGTGGGTCCAGTCTTCAGAGATCTTCTCTTGCTGTCCAGTCGTGGGTCCAGTCTTCAGAGATCTTCTCTTATGGTCCAATCGTGGGTCCAGTCTTCAGAGATCTTCTCTTATTGTCCAGTCGTGGGTCCAGTCTTCAGAGATCTTCTCTTATGGTCCAATCGTGGGTCCAGTCTTCAGAGATCTTCTCTTATTGTCCAGTCGTGGGTCCAGTTGTGGGTCCAGTCTTCAGAGATCTTCTCTTATTGTCCAGTCCTGGGTCCAGTCTTCAGAGATCTTCTCTTATTGTCCAGTCGTGGGGCCAGTCTTCAGAGATCTTCTCTTATTGTCCAGTCGTAGGTCCAGTCGTGGGGCCAGTCTTCAGAGATCTTCTCTTATTGTCCAGTCGTGGGCCCAGTCTTAAGAGTTCTTCTGTTATTGTCCAGTCGTGGGTCCAGTCTTCAGAGATCTTCTCTTATTGTCCAGTTGTGGGTCCAGTCTTCAGAGATCTTCTCTTATTGTCCAGTCGTGGGTCCAGTCTTCAGAGATCTTCTGTTATTGTCCAGTCGTGGGGCCAGTCTTCAGAGATCTTCTGTTATTGTCCAGTCGTGGGTCCAGTCTTCAGAGATCTTCTCTTATTGTCCAGTCGTGGGTCCAGTCTTCAGAGATCTTCTGTTATTGTCCAGTCGTGGGTCCAGTCTTCAGAGATCTTCTGTTATTGTCCAGTCGTGGGGCCAGTCTTCAGAGATCTTCTCTTATTGTCCAGTCGTGGGTCCAGTCTTCAGAGATCTTCTGTTATTGTCCAGTCGTGGGTCCAGTCTTCAGAGATCTTCTCTTATTGTCCAGTCGTGGGTCCAGTCTTCAGAGATATTCTCTTATTGTCCAGTCGTGGGTCTAGTCTTCAGAGATATTCTCTTATTGTCCAGTCGTGGGTCAAGTCTTCAGAGATCTTCTCTTATTGTCCAGTTGTGGGTCCAGTCTTCAGAGATCTTCTCTTATTGTCCAGTTGTGGGTCCAGTCTTCAGAGATCTTCTCTTATTGTCCAGTTGTGGGGCCAGTCTCCAGAGATCTCTTATTGTCCAGTCGTGGGTCCAGTCTTCAGAAATCTTCTCTTATGGTCCAATCGTGGGTCCAGTCTTCAGAAATCTTCTGTTATTGTCCAGTCGTGGGTCCAGTCTTCAGAGATCTTCTGTTATTGTCCAGTCGTGGGTCCAGTCTTCAGAGATCTTCTCTTATTGTCCAGTTGTGGGGCCAGTCTCCAGAGATCTCTTATTGTCTAGTCGTAGGTCCAGTCTTCAGAGATCTTCTCTTATGGTCCAATCGTGGGTCCAGTCTTCAGAGATCTTCTCTTATTGTCCAATCGTGGGTCCAGTCTTCAGAGATCTTCTCTTATTGTCCAGTCGTGGGTCCAGTCTTCAGAGATCTTCTCTTGCTGTCCAGTCGTGGGTCCAGTCTTCAGAGATCTTCTCTTATGGTCCAATCGTGGGTCCAGTCTTCAGAGATATTCTCTTATTGTCCAGTCGTGGGTCAAGTCTTCAGAGATCTTCTTTTATTGTCCAGTTGTGGGTCCAGTCTTCAGAGATCTTCTCTTATTGTCCAGTTGTGGGTCCAGTCTTCAGAGATCTTCTCTTATTGTCCAGTTGTGGGGCCAGTCTCCAGAGATCTCTTATTGTCCAGTCGTGGGTCTAGTCTCCAGAGATCTCTTATTGTCCAGTCGTGGGTCCAGTCTTCAGAGATCTTCTCTTATGGTCCAATCGTGGGTCCAGTCTTCAGAAATCTTCTGTTATTGTCCAGTCGTGGGTCCAGTCTTCAGAGATCTTCTGTTATTGTCCAGTCGTGGGTCCAGTCTTCAGAGATCTTCTCTTATTGTCCAGTCGTGGGTCCAGTTGTGGGTCCAGTTGTGGGTCCAGTCTTCAGAGATCTTCTCTTATTGTCCAGTCCTGGGTCCAGTCTTCAGAGATCTTCTCTTATTGTCCAGTCGTGGGGCCAGTCTTCAGAGATCTTCTCTTATTGTCCAGTCGTAGGTCCAGTCGTGGGGCCAGTCTTCAGAGATCTTCTCTTATTGTCCAGTCGTGGGTCCAGTCGTGGGTCCAGTTGTGGGTCCAGTTGTGGGTCCAGTCTTCAGAGATCTTCTCTTATTGTCCAGTCGTGGGGCCAGTCGTGGGGCCAGTCTTCAGAGATCTTCTCTTATTGTCCAGTCGTGGGCCCAGTCTTAAGAGTTCTTCTGTTATTGTCCAGTCGTGGGTCCAGTCTTCAGAGATCTTCTGTTATTGTCCAGTCCTGGGTCCAGTCTTCAGAGATCTTCTCTTATTGTCCAGTTGTGGGGCCAGTCTTCAGAGATCTTCTGTTATTGTCCAGTCGTGGGTCCAGTCTTCAGAGATCTTCTGTTATTGTCCAGTCGTGGGGCCAGTCTTCAGAGATCTTCTCTTATTGTCCAGTCGTAGGTCCAGTCGTGGGGCCAGTCTTCAGAGATCTTCTCTTATTGTCCAGTCGTGGGTCCAGTCGTGGGTCCAGTTGTGGGTCCAGTTGTGGATCCAGTTGTGGGTCCAGTCTTCAGAGATCTTCTCTTATTGTCCAGTCGTGGGGCCAGTCGTGGGGCCAGTCTTCAGAGATCTTCTCTTATTGTCCAGTCGTGGGCCCAGTCTTAAGAGTTCTTCTGTTATTGTCCAGTCCTGGGTCCAGTCTTCAGAGATCTTCTCTTATTTTCCAGTTGTGGGGCCAGTCTTCAGAGATCTTCTGTTATTTTCCAGTCGTGGGTCCAGTCTTCAGAGATCTTCTGTTATTGTCCAGTTGTGGGTCCAGTCTTCAGAGATCTTCTCTTATTGTCCAGTCGTGGGTCCAGTCTTCAGAGATCTTCTGTTATTGTCCAGTCCTGGGTCCAGTCTTCAGAGATCTTCTCTTATTGTCCAGTTGTGGGGCCAGTCTTCAGAGATCTTCTGTTATTGTCCAGTCCTGGGTCCAGTCTTCAGAGATCTTCTGTTATTGTCCAGTCGTAGGTCCAGTTGTGGGTCCAGTCTTCAGAGATCTTCTGTTATTGTCCAGTCGTGGGTCCAGTCTTCAGAGATCTTCTGTTATTGTCCAGTCGTGGGTCCAGTCTTCAGAGATCTTCTCTTATTGTCCAGTCGTAGGTCCAGTCGTGGGTCCAGTCTTCAGAGATCTTCTGTTATTGTCCAGTCGTGAGTCCAGTTGTGTGAGTCAGATTCATCATCACATGTTCTCCAAACTCAACTTCAGCTCATGTGCAGATGTGTGTAATTCTTCTCCTCCTCCTTCTCCTTCTGCTTCTATATTTCTCCTCCTCCTCTTCCCCTCATCTTCTTCTCCTACTCTTCCTCATTTTCTCCTCCTCCTCCTCCTCCACTTCCCCATCTCCTCTTCCTCTTCTTTTTGACCTCCTCCTCTTCTCTTCCTCTTCGACTCCTTGTCTTGCCCCTTCATTTCTCCTCTTCTTCCCCTCCCCTCCTTCTCTTCCTTCTTTCTCCTCTTTTTTCTCCTATTATTTTCTTCTTCTTCTTCTCTCTTCCTCTTAATTGTCTCTCTCTGTGTCTGAATATCCCTATACGTCGTAGTAGACGAAAACTTATGTGAGCCAAAACTTGTAGCATGTCTGAATTCATAGCATTCATAAAACCGTGAACAAAAGTTCCGGATGACCCAGTGCTTCCAGTGAGATTCTGGACACTTTACTATCCCATGAGGCCACAGGAGAGGATTTTGGTACTTTTTTATAAGTTGCAAACAGGGTGGGAAATTAGCACCCGCCACCAGCCTTTGCCGGTGACTTTGCCTTGTATAGCAGCCACAATGACGGGTGGATTGGAAAACATATTTTTATTGGTTACTACTTAAAACATTCCTTGTAACAGATTGGACAGCTTTTGTCAAAGAATGCTGTTGCTAGTAACAATAATGCACTTTTGTCGAGTAACTCATTGGTTTTCAGCGCGGAGATGATACAGACGAAAGGAAAATTATCGGTTTACCCTCTGGGGTTCTTCATTTATGGTATACACTCAGGACCTTCAGGTCAAAAATGACCCCCATAGGAAATGAATGGGAAATTGGCACAAATATGAAAATACAGAGTTTTTTTGTGCATACAATCTACAAATCAGCCAGGATGCAGAAAAAAATCACTCAACAGTGAAAGGGTGAATCTCTAAAACATCAAGAGTGCAAAACAGACAAAAAAACCACACACACACACACACAAAAACACAATTAGCTTTTGGAATGGCACGCGTTAATTTGTAAGTGTGTGTGTTTTTGTGTGAATAAGTGTGTGTGTGAGTGTATTTGTCAGTTTTGCACTCTTGATGTTTTAGAGATTCACCCCTTCACTGTTGAGTCCTTTTTTTCTGCATCCTGGCTGATTTGTAGATTGTATGCACAAAAAAACTAATTTCCCATTAATTCCCATTCATTTCCCATTCATTAATTTCCTATGGGGGTCATTTTTGACCCGAAGGTCCTGAGTGTGACAATTTTTTTTACGACAATTTAGACTTTTCAAATCCTGTCCCCAAAGTTTTGGACCATTCCGATGAAGCTACGGTTTTTACATTTTTTTTAATAAAATGCAAGATCCACTATAGTGGTAAAAATGTGCTATTGCGTGATAAAAATGCTCAATGTGTCCACTGGATGGCACCGATCTCATTTAAAAAATTGCTTTCATGAGGCCTAGGCTTGACTCTAAAATGAAATACAGCTTTAAAAAAAAAATATATATATACATATATATATATAAGAAAAAATATTATTGAACAAAAATATATTTAATTGATTTTACTCAAATCTTTATTATCTTAATCCCGCCCTCTGGGTCATTTTTGACCCGAAGGTCCTGAGTGTGACCCATAAATGAAGAACCCCAGAGGGTTAATAATAATGGCGTGCGGTTGCTGGGATATACAAACCTATCAACATACGTGGCATAATGTTTGGAATGACTGATCACGAGAGGAAAAAAATATGTTTTAGTCGCATAAAATCAGTTAATGGGAACGCCATCATTTCGCAATAGTTTATCGACATTTAAAAAATATGAAGCTTTGGGCAAATCTGTAATGGAAACGCGGCTACTGTCGAATACGAATATGTTGGTGAGATACAAGTTGCGCCGCTAGAAAAGTCTAGGCTTTTCCTTTCAAAAAGGCCCTTTATTTCAGAACATTTGTAATTGTATAGAGTAGTTTTTCATTCAAATAAATCTGCAATAAAAAACTGCTAATTATAATATAGAGTTACTGAAAAACTAAAGCAACTATTTACAGAATTTACAAAGTAGTTGACTTTGGACAGTTTTTGCCATTGAAATGACTTGGGGAAAATTGTGTCCCAATCAACCTGAATTCACCCCATACTAAAAAAATGCTGGGTTAAAAATAACCCAAGTTGGGTTGAAAATGGACTAACCCAGCAATTGGGTTGTTTTAACCCAGCGATTGGGTTGTTTTAACCCAGCAATTGGGTTGTTTTAAGCAAACATTTAACCCAAACGCTGGGTTAAAACAACCCAATTGCTGGGTTAGTCCATTTTCAACCCAACTTGGGTTATTTTTAACCCAGCATTTTTTAGAGTGTATGCAAGTGCACTTTCTTTTATAAATTTGAATTCTGGAAAAAGTGGCTGGTAAAATTGGGCATATCAGCCGCTGTGGCTGGTGGGCAAAAGTTAATTTCACACCCTGGTTGCAAAGTTTCAAACCAAGTGTAGTATCTACTATACAGTATGAGCTTCAGTGGTCCCTATTGGTCTCGTTATGGAGGGTTTTGTGAGCAGGTGACTGGTTTTGGAGTTAGTCTGGGGCTGCGTTCACGCTCAATGAAGTCTGTCTAACATGAGACTGTGTGTCTGCTGACCGTCCAATCAGAACGCTTCGTTTTTCCACTGCCGTCAACACAAAGTGAGCAAACTGTGTGGCGTTCAAGAGCAGCTCATATCAGTGAGTGTATGGAAGAAAGCAGCGGTGAAATATGCCTGCGGTCAGGAATCAGGAATCACAGCTGGACACTGGCATGGGAAGCTGGAAAGAGTGAAACGAGACACGACTTCCTGCAGGATTTCATTCTGAAGAAAATAAGAAAAAATCAAACTGAAAACACCTGGAGATTTTACAGCAATGACAATATTAGGAATATGATTCTTAAAAAAAAACAAGTAAATCATTATTTTAATTTAAGTAAAATAGTGTTATATACACTGGGTTAAAAACAACCCAAGTTGGTTTGAAAATGGACTAACCCAGCGATTGGGTTGTTTTATCCCAGCGGTTGGGTTAAATGTTATCTTAAAACAACCCAATCACTGGGGTAAAACAACCCAATCGCTGGGTAAAAACAACCCATTCACTGGGTTAAAACAACCCAAGTTGGGTTAAAAATGGACTAACCCAGCGATTGGGTTGTTTTAACCCAGTGAATGTCGTTTTAACCCAGCGGTTGGGTTAAATGTTAGCCTAAAACAACCCAATCGCTGGATTAAAACAACCCATTCACTGGGTTAAAACAACCCAATTGCTGGGTTAAAACAACCAATTCACTGGATTAAAACAACCCATTCACTGGGTCAAAACAACCCAATTGCTGGGTTAAAACAACCCAATCACTGGATTAAAACAACCCATTCACTAGGTTAAAACAACCCAATCGCTGGGTTAAAACAACCCATTCACTGGGATAAAACAACCCAATCGCTGGGTAAAAACAACCCATTCACTGGGATAAAACAACCCAATCGCTGGGTAAAAACAACCCATTCACTGGGTTAAAACAACCCAAGTTGGGATAAAAATGGACTAACCCAGCGATTGGGTTGTTTTAACCCAGTGAATGTCGTTTTAACCCAGCGGTTGGGTTAAATGTTAGCCTAAAACAACCCAATCGCTGGATTAAAACAACCCATTCACTGGGTTAAAACAACCCAATCGCTGGGTTAAAACAACCAATTCACTGGATTAAAACAACCCATTCACTGGGTTAAAACAACCCAATCGCTGGGTTAAAACAACCCAATCACTGGATTAAAACAACCCATTCACTAGGTTAAAACAACCCAATCGCTGGGTTAAAACAACCCATTCACTGGGATAAAACAACCCAATCGCTGGGTAAAAACAACCCATTCACTGGGATAAAACAACCCAATCGCTGGGTAAAAACAACCCATTCACTGGGTTAAAACAACCCAAGTTGGGTTAAAAATGGACTAACCCAGCGATTGGGTTGTTTTAACCCAGTGAATGTCGTTTTAACCCAGCGGTTGGGTTAAATGTTAGCTTAAAACAACCCAATCGCTGGATTAAAACAACCCATTCACTGGGTTAAAACAACCCAATCACTGGGTTAAAACAACCCATTCACTGGGTTAAAATAACCCAATCGCTGGGTTAAAATAACCCATTCACTGGGTTAAAACAACCCAATCGCGAGAACCCAATCGCTGGGATAAAACAACCCAATCGCTGGGTTAAAACAACCCATTCACTGGGATAAAACAACCCAATTGCTGGGTTAAAACAACCCAATCGCGAGAACCCAATCACTGGGTTAAAACAACCCAATCGCTGGGATAAAACAACCCAATCACTGTTTTTAACCCAGTATTTTTTAGAGTGTATAATACAAATATTTTATATAAATGTATTTTTTTAAATATATTTGAACCTCTTAAGCTCTCTTAAGGGATCATTTTTGGGATTTCTGCCTGGATTTGTCCGACCCAAACTGGTGTCATCTTACAGGAAACCCTCAGAAGTTTCATAAAGCACTGCTAAACGTGATAAACATGTGCGGATGTGTTGTCTGAGCTGTAATACCCCCCCCCCCCTCCTGCATGTCTGGGAATCTTCCCAAAGTCTGAGTTCAGCTTTTTCACATGAAGCTGTGTGTACAGTAATGTATGGGTCTGGTCATGAGCACTCTTCATTGACTAAAGGTTCTTCAGCAGATTCCCCCAGTGCTTCTGGGAAGGGTGGGAATGGATCGGAGCATTTCCCTTTGAGATGGGGGCATTTAAGTGGCTTCATAAGAGTGTGAGTGTGTGTGTGTGTGTTGTGGGTCGTGAGAGACTGTGCCGTGGGCAATACTCACTGGGCTGTGGTTAACTCGTTGCTATGGAAACGCTATTGACCAGGACAGAATGCTTTGAGCCGGAGAGCCTCATAAAGGCCGGACTCAGCCTCATATATCTGCTCTAATGTGCTTTGTGTGCTGGGAAAAGCCGCCGCTGTAGAGGAACGCTCGGGATCGGGCACAATGGGCTCTGGATTAAATCACTGCGCTCGCGGCTCCAGTGTCATCATTTGAGGATTGTTCAACATGTTTCTAAATCGAAAACTATTTTTAGAAACTATTATTTTATGTATTTTTTGCGATGTAATTCATGACAAATCAGCACATTTCTTCCTCCAGGAATATTGCAAAAAAATCTTATTTTAGTATTGCTAGAGTTAGGGAACGAAGGCAAACATATGCTCACATTTCCATATTAATATCCCATTTGGGTTTAAAAATAAAAATAAAAATAATAATTGTTAATTTTTCTCACATTATCATTATTCCCATAGTATTATCCCATTTTATGTTAATAAATTTAATTAATTAATTTAATTTTTTTATTGGATTCTTATAATATTCTTATGGTATTATCCCATTTTATTTTAATATATTCAATTATTATTATTATTTTTAATTTAATTTTAAAAAAGGTATTTTATTTTAAGACATTTTTACATACATATTTTATATTAAATTATTATTCTCATGGTTTTATCCCATTTTATTTTTATATATTAAATTAACTTATTTATTTTAAGTAATTATTTTATTTTATTTTCTCACATTTCCATATTAATATCCCATTTGGATTTAAAAAAAAATAATTATAATAATTTTTAATTTTTCTCATATTCTCATTATTCTCATGGTATTATCCCATTTTATGTTAATAAATTAAATAAAT
>JARQWZ010003846.1:87500-137759 GCA_033150135.1 Gobio occitaniae
CACGGCTGTTTTTTTGTTTTGTGATGGTTGTTTATGAGTCTCTTGTTTGTCCTGAGCAGTTAAACTGCCCAATGTTCTTCAGAAAAATCCTCCAGGTCCTGAACATTCTTCAGTTTTCTTCAGTTTTCATTCTCCAGCAATGACTGTATTATTTTAAGATCCATCTTTTCACACTGAGGACGATTGAGGGACTCAAACACAACTACTAAAAAAGGCTCAAACATTCACTGATGCTCCAGAAGGAAACACGACGCATTAAGAGCCGGGGGTGAAAACTTTTGAATTTGAAAATCAAGGTAAATTGTACTTAATTTGTCTTCCGGGAAACATGCAAGTATCATCTGTTACTTCTGAAGGGCAGTACTAGATGAAAAAAAATTATATTTAAACAAAATAAGAAAAATGTGGACAAAGTTTTCACCCCCGGCTCTTAATGCGTCGTGTTTCCTTCTGGAGCATCAGTGAATGCTTGAACCTTTTTTAGTAGTTGTGTTTGAGTCCCTCAATCGTCCTCAGTGTGAAAAGATGGATCTTAAAATCATACAGTCATTGCTGGAGAGGGTTCAAATATGAAGAAGATACTGAAAAACTGAAGAATGTGCAGGACCTTTTTCTGAAGAACATTCGGCAGTTTAACTGCTCAGGACAAACAAGGGACTCGTGAACAACCATCACAAAACACACACACACACACACACACACACACACACACACACACAGCCGTGGATCATCAGGGAACGACACACAGCACTGAGAATCAATGCTTCAGAAACGTTATTTTAATAAATTCAGCTATTTTTTTGTCTTGTGGACTATATGTAAAAACATTTTATGTAAAAGATCTTATTCAGGACAGCACTAAATAAAAAATAACATGCATTTTGTATGATCCCTCTTATTTAGTTAAAATTATTCCCATTTTTTCCGATTCTGCAAGCGGTTCACACACTTCTTCATGCCACTGTACCTGACCCCTCATCATTAATGAAACTCGACTGTTAACTCGATTAAATCTGCTCACATTGGTCCTCGAGACTTGTGTCATGTGACGAGGTTTAATCAGAGGGCAGAGGTTAACTCCAGATGTGCTGAAGCAGTAACAGCTGTGAACTCTTCTCTTGTGCAGAATCCAGCTCATGCAGTACGTCATCTACGGCATCGCCTCCTTCTTCTTCCTGTACGGCATCATTCTGCTCGCCGAGGGGTTTTACACCACCAGTGCCGTCAAGGAGCTTCACAACGAGTTCAAGACCACGGTCTGCGGACGCTGCATCAGTGGGATGGTACAGGCCTGCTTTCCCATCTGTCTGTAGTGTGTGGCGTTCTTCTCTATATCAGTTTCCCCTTTTCCACCAATGCTAGTGCGGAGCCAGAGCCTAGTCTCAAACCACACCCGAAGCACCAGCTCTGAACCAGGAGAAGTGCTTCTTAAGTAGCACCAAAACACTGCTGGTCTAGAACAGGGTTTCCTCAGGGTCTTAAAAAGTCTAAAAAAAGTCTAGTATTTCAAAATCTAAATTTTAGACCTCAAAAAGTCTTAAATTCGCTGAAGTATTCTGTTCTAGGTCTTAAATAATTTTAAACAGGTCTTAATTTTCCTACGTCCATGTAACACTACCTCTAATGCTCATTGAAATGCTCAAGTAGCACTTTAGAATGTGTGTATATATATATTATTATTTTTTTGTTTACATTCAAACATCTATTTTTTTTTTTGTCTGTAATGCAGCTAATAATCAGTCAAATGCAAAATCAGAGTACTATGCAAACCTCCAATAATTAAATGTTAAATAAAACAACTACACTATAAAAAAAAAATGTTCTAAATGGCACCAAAAATGGTTCTTGGCTCGTAATCATAGAGGAACCTTTTTTAGTGCTATATTTTTTATATAAAAAAATTATAATTCTTTATAATTTTGGTGCTTCAGTGGTTCTTCAGCGGTTCTTCAGAGGTGCTATATAGCACCTTTGTCAAAGAACCGGTGAAGAGTGTATTTTTATGCATAATCTACCTTTATATTTAATTTACCAATGTCTTGCTGCTGACCTTTGATGATGAAAATTACTAGATTTTTAGTTTTTATTGGTAAAACCTTTTTCTCCTGCATCCTATTCTACCATTATCCAGAATGGCAGCACAGCAGAGCTGCGTCCTCTACTGTTCATGCGGGAATCTGCATTTTTACCTCAGCCTGGGGCTTATTATTTCAATTTTGGTATGAAGAGGTCTTTACAAAAATATAACTTTTTTGTTATAAACAAAAACAAAAACAAGCCCAGCCCAGGTGAGAAAAAGTAACGCACAAGTAACGTAACACATTACTTTTCTTAAAAAGTAACTAAATAACTCAATTAGTTACTTTTTAAGGGTGTAACGTAATATATTAATGCATTACTTTTCATAGAAAGTAACTAAATAACTCAATAAGATACTTTTTAAGGGTGTAACGCAATATTGTAATGCATTACCTTTCTTAAAAAGTAACTAAATAACTCAATTAGTTACTTTTTAAGGGTGTGACGCAATATTGTAATGCATTACTTTTCATAGAAAGTAACTAAATAACTCAATAAGTTACTTTTTAAGGGTGTAACGCAATATTGTAATGCATTACCTTTCTTAAAAAGTAACTAAATAACTCAATTAGTTACTTTTTAAGGGTGTAACGCAATATTGTAATGCATTACTTTTCTTAAAAAGTAACTCAATTACTCAATTAGTTACTTTTTAAGGGTGTAACGTAATATATTAATGCATTACTTTTCTTAAAAAGTAACTAAATAACTCAATTAGTTACTTTTTAAGGGTGTAACGCAATATTGTAATGCATTACTTTTCTTAAAAAGTAACTCAATTACTCAATTAGTTACTTTTTAAGGGTGTAACGCAATATTGTAATGCATTACTTTTCTTAAAAAGTAACTAAATAACTCAATTAGTTACTTTTTAAGGGTGTAACGCAATATTGTAATGCATTACTTTTCTTAAAAAGTAACTAAATAACTCAATTAGTTACTTTCTAAGGGTGTAACGCAATATTGTAATGCATTACTTTTCTTAAAAAGTTACTAAATAACTCAATTAGTTACTTTTTAAGGGTGTAACGCAATATTGTAATGCATTACTTTTCTTAAAAAGTAACTAAATAACTCAATTAGTTACTTTCTAAGGGTGTAACGCAATATTGTAATGCATTACTTTTCTTAAAAAGTAACTAAATAACTCAATTAGTTAATTTTTAAGGGTGTAACGCAATATTGTAATGCATTACTTTTCTTAAAAATTAACTAAATAACTCAATTAGTTAATTTTTAAGGGTGTAACGCAATATTGTAATGCATTACTTTTCTTAAAAAGTAACTAAATAACTCAATTAGTTACTTTTTAAGGGAGTAACGCAGTATTGTAATGCATTACTTTTCTTAAAAAGTAAATAAATAACTCAATTAATTACTTTTTAAGGGTGTAACGCAATATTGTAATGCATTACTTTTCTTAGAAAGTAACTAAATAACTCAATTAGTTACTTTTTAAGGGTGTAACGTAATATATTAATGCATTACTTTTCTTAAAAAGTAACTAAATAACTCAATTAGTTACTTTTTAAGGGTGTAACATAATATTGTAATGCATTACTTTTCTTAAAAAGTAACTAAATTACTCAATTAGTTACTTTTTAAGGGTGTAACGCAATATTGTAATGCATTACTTTTCTTAAAAAGTAACTTAATAACTCAATTAGTTACTTTTTAAGGGTGTAACGCAATATTGTAATGCATTACTTTTCTTAAAAAGTAACTAAATAACTCAATTAGTTACTTTTTAAGGGTGTGACGCAATATTGTAATGCATTACTTTTCTTAAAAAGTAACTAAATAACTCAATTAGTTACTTTTTAAGGGTGTAACGCAGTATTGTAATGCATTACTTTTCTTAAAAAGTAAATAAATAACTCAATTAATTACTTTTTAAGGGTGTAACGCAATATTGTAATGCATTACTTTTCATAGAAAGTAACTAAATAACTCAATAAGATACTTTTTAAGGGTGTAACGCAATATTGTAATGCATTACTTGTCTTAAAAAGTAACTAAATAACTCAATTAGTTACTTTTTAAGGGTGTAACACAATATTGTAATGCATTACTTTTCTTAAAAAGTAACTAAATAACTCAATTAGTTACTTTCTAAGGGTGTAACGCAATATTGTAATGCATTACTTTTCTTAAAAAGTTACTAAATAACTCAATTAGTTACTTTTTAAGGGTGTAACGCAATATTGTAATGCATTACTTTTCTTAAAAAGTAACTAAATAACTCAATTAGTTAATTTTTAAGGGTGTAACGCAATATTGGAATGCATTACTTTTCTTAAAAATTAACTAAATAACTCAATTAGTTACTTTTTAAGGGTGTAACGCAATATTGTAATGCATTACTTTTCTTAAAAAGTAACTAAATAACTCAATTAGTTACTTTTTAAGGGAGTAACGCAGTATTGTAATGCATTACTTTTCTTAAAAAGTAAATAAATAACTCAATTAATTACTTTTTAAGGGTGTAACGCAATATTGTAATGCATTACTTTTCTTAGAAAGTAACTAAATAACTCAATAAGTTACTTTTTAAGGGTGTAACGCAATATTGTAATGCATTACCTTTCTTAAAAAGTAATTAAATAACTCAAGTAGTTACTTTTTAAGGGTGTAACGCAATATTGTAATGCATTACTTTTCTTAAAAAGTAACTAAATAACTAAATTAGTTACTTTTTAAGGGTGTAACGCAATATTGTAATGCATTACTTTTCTTAAAAAGTAACGAAATAACTCAATTAGTTACTTTTTAAGGGTGTGACGCAATATTGTAATGCATTACTTTTCTTAAAAAGTAACTAAATAACTCAATTAGTTACTTTTTAAGGGAGTAACGCAGTATTGTAATGCATTACTTTTCTTAAAAAGTAAATAAATAACTCAATTAATTACTTTTTAAGGGTGTAACGCAATATTGTAATGCATTACTTTTCTTAGAAAGTAACTAAATAACTCAATAAGTTACTTTTTAAGGGTGTAACGCAATATTGTAATGCATTACCTTTCTTAAAAAGTAATTAAATAACTCAAGTAGTTACTTTTTAAGGGTGTAACGCAATATTGTAATGCATTACTTTTCTTAAAAAGTAACTAAATAACTAAATTAGTTACTTTTTAAGGGTGTAACGCAATATTGTAATGCATTACTTTTCTTAAAAAGTAACGAAATAACTCAATTAGTTACTTTTTAAGGGTGTGACGCAATATTGTAATGCATTACTTTTCTTAAAAAATAACTAAATAACTCAATTAGTTACTTTTTAAGGGTGTAACGCAATATTGTAATGCATTACTTTTCAAAGTAACTTTCCCCAACACTGGTTATCAATGATAAAAACAGTTCCATTCATGCTGAACGGTGTCAAACGTCTCTCTCTCTCTCAGTTTGTTTTCCTGACGTACATCCTGGGAATTGCCTGGCTTGGGGTTTTCGGGTTCTCTGCGGTCCCCGTGTTTCTTTTCTACAACATGTGGTCGACCTGCGCCGCCATGCGCTCACCGGTGGCCAACCTCACCTCCATCGAGAGCATCTGCGTGGACGTGCGTCAGTACGGTACGGCAAATCACTGCCATTATTCAGAGAACGCCACGTTTATGCTCATGTTTACATTTGATCGATAGTAATTAGACCCGAGATTCTTGGCTATAAACACCGTTTTGTGTCTAAACAGGGATTATTCCATGGAACGCGACTCCGGGCATAGCTTGCGGATCGACGCTAGTGGATATCTGCAACACCAGTGAGGTATGAACACAAACACACACACACACACACGCTTTACTGCATTACCGGAGTCGTCCAGCAGGTGATCATTCATGACTTGTGTTGGTCTGCTGCAGTTCTACCTGTCGTACCACCTGTATATCGTGGCCTGTGCTGGAGCTGGAGCCACAGTCATTGCTCTGGTAAGCTGAAGCTTCTCTTATGGTCACATGTTTATGGGGTGTTTGTTCCTCTCCCTCCTTTTTTGTCCCTTCATTCCCAGCGCCATCTAATGCAACCCATGCGCTTTAAGCCCCTGATCTAAGGGTTAGTTTGAGGATGCCAGCTTTAGCAGAAGCGTCACATGAAGGGATATTCAGTGTTATTGTGTCGAAACTAGTCATTGTGACTTAAGATGGCAGATTCAACAGCACATGACTAGATCAGAAAAGCTGTCGATACTGGAAGCGTCTGATGTGTCCTGTTCATATTATTATTATTATTAGTGCTGTCAAACAATTAATCACGTACTGTGTACAATTATTCTGTATATTTGAATACACAGTCCTTCATCCATCCATCCATCCATCATCTTCCGCTTATCCGGGGCCGGGTCGCGGGGGCAACAGTCTAAGCAGAGACGCCCAGATTTCCCTCTCCCTAGCCACTTCCTCCAGCTCTTCCAGGGGAACCCGAGGCGTTCCCAGGGCAGCCGGGAGACATAGTCCCTCCAGCGTGTCCAAGGTCTTCCCCGGGGCCTCCCTGGGAAGGCGTCCAGGAGGCATCCGAAATAGATGCCCGAGCCACCTCAGCTGGCTCCTCTCGATGTGGAGGAGCAACGGCTCTACTCTGAGCTCCTCCCGAGTGACTGAGCTCCTCACCCTATCTCTAAGGGAGTGCCCAGCCACCCTACGGAGAAAGCTCATTTCGGCCGCCTGTATCCGGGATCTTGTCCTTTCGGTCATGACCCACAGCTCATGACCATAGGTGAGAGTAGCAACGTAGATTGACCGGTAAATCGAGAGCTTTGCCTTGCAGCTCAGCTCCTTCTTTACCACGACAGACCGGTACATCGACCGCATTACTGCAGAAGCTGCACCGATCCGTCTGTCAATCTCCCGTTCCATCCTTCCCTCACTCGTGAACAAGACCCCAAGATACCTGAACTCCTCCACTTGAGGCAGGAACTCTCCACCCACCTGAAGCGGGCAAGCCACCCTTTTCCGACTGAGAACCATGGCCTCGGATTTGGAGGTGCTGATTCTCATCCCAGCCGCTTCACACTCGGCCGCAAACCGTCCCAGTGCACGCTGAAGGTCCTGGCTCGAGGAGGCCAACACGACAACATCATCCGCAAAAAGCAGTGACGAAATCGCGTGGTTCCCAAACCGGACACCCTCCGGCCCTTGGCTGCGCCTAGAAATTCTGTCCATAAAAATTATGAACAGAACCGGTGACAAAGGGCAGCCCTGCCGGAGTCCAACATGCACCGGGAACAAGTCTGACTTACTGCCGGCAATGTGGACCAAGCTCCTGCTCTGGTTGTAAAGGGACTGAACAGCCCTAAGCAGGGGCCGCCGACCCCATACTCCCAGAGCACCCACCACACGATGCCACGAGGAACACAGTCGAATGCCTTCTCCAAATCCACAAAACACATGTGGACTGGTTGGGCAAACTCCCATGAACCCCCCAGCACCCTGGAAAGGGTATAGAGCTGGTCCAGTGTTCCACGACCGGGACGAAAACCACACTGTTCCTCCTGAATCCAAGGTTCCACTATTGGCCGAATTCTCCTCTCCAGTATCCCTGGCATAGACTTTCCCGGGGAGGCTGAGAAGTGTGATCCCCCTATAGTTGGAACACACTCTCCGGTCCCCCTTCTTGAAAAGAGGGACCACCACCCCGGTCTGCCAGTCCAGAGGTACTGTCCCCAACCGCCATGCGATGTTGCAGAGGCGTGTCAGCCAAGAACAGCCCCACAACATCCAGAGACTTGAGGTACTCAGGGCGGATCTCATCCAACCCCGGTGCCTTGCCACTGAGGAGCTTTTTAACCACCTCGATGACTTCAGCCCGGGTGATGGACGAGTCCTCCTCCAAGTCCCCAGCCCCTGATAAAACAACCCAACCACTGGGATAGAACAACCCAACCTCTGGGATAAACCAACCCAACCGCTGAGATAAAACAACCCAACCACTGGGTCAAAACAACCCAACCACTGGGTCAAAACAACCCAACCACTGGGATAGAACAACCCAACCGCTGGGATAAAACAACCCAACCGCTGGGTCAAAACAACTCTACCGCTGGGATAGAACAACCCAACCGCTGGGAAAAAACAACCCAACCGCTGGGATAAAACAACCCAACCACTGGGATAAAACAACCCAACCTCTTGGATAAAACAACCCAACCACTGGGTCAAAACAACCCAACCGCTGGGATAAAACAACCCAACCGCTGGGTCAAAACAACTCAACCGCTGGGATAGAACAACCCAACCGCTGGGAAAAAACAACCCAACTGCTGAGATAAAACAACCCAACCGCTGAGATAAAACAACCCAACCGCTGGGATAAAACAACCCAACCACTGGGATAGAACAACCCAACCACTGGGTCAAAACAACCCAACCACTGGGATAAAACAACCCAACCACTGGGTCAAAACAACCCAACCACTGGGATAAAACAACCCAACCACTGGGTCAAAACAACCCAACCGCTGGGATAAAACAACCCAACCGCTGGGTCAAAACAACTCAACCGCTGGGATAGAACAACCCAACCGCTGGGAAAAAACAACCCAACTGCTGAGATAAAACAACCCAACCGCTGAGATAAAACAACCCAACCGCTGGGATAAAACAACCCAACCACTGGGATAGAACAACCCAATCGCTGGGATAAAACAACCCAACCTCTTGGATAAAACAACCCAACCGCTGAGATAAAACAACCCAACCGCTGGGATAAAGCAACCCAACCACTGGGTCAAAACAACCCAACCACTGGGATAAAACAACCCAGCCACTGGGTCAAAACAACCCAACCACTGGGATAGAACAACCCAACCACTGGGCTAAAACAACCCAACCGCTGGGATAAAACAACCCAACCGCTGGGTCAAAACAACCCAACCTCTGGGTTAAAACAACACTCCTTCATGTATATATTTAAGAAATATTTGCATGTATATAATGTATTTATAACATTTATATTATATATAAATATAAATATTTTTTCACATGCGTGTGCATTTATAAATATATAATAATTATACACAGTACACACATAAACAAACGTATTTTTGGGTGCGATTAATCGCGATGAATTGTTTGACAGCACTTATTATTCATTATTAATTTTATTTGATTTAATTTTATTTGTATTACTTTTTAATTACAAATATTATTTTCCCAATACATTTTAGTTTTAACGTAAAGTAATTTAATATGCTGTTTTAAATATTTAAATAACTTCTGACATCACTTGTGATGGTCTTTGCCTGCTAATTTAAATATTGTGTGTGTATATTAAGTGTGTGTGATATATATCGCTTACGTTAATACAGTAATTGTTGTTTTAAGGATGTGCAGTGTTTAAATGTGTGGAGTGTGTTCCTCTGTTAAACTGCAGTTATGATGGCTCAGTGAGTGTTTATTAATATCATATGATATAGTTGAGCGATCACACAGAGAGGGGCGTTTCCCCTTAACATCATCAGACGCTTGCAGTGTTAGCGCTTGAGTCTCAGGCTTATTTCATCTGCAGTTAAAGTGTCTCTTCCGTCACTTATTTGTGCTTTTTCTTCCACCAGCTCATCTACATGATGGCTACCACGTATAACTTTGCTGTTTTGAAGTTTAAGAGTCGAGAGGACTGCTGCACTAAATTCTAACTCAGTGTCATCAGAGAGCCTAGAATGAGCCGCCACTGACAATATGGACTAAAATAATAGAGATGAGAGAAACATTTCATTGCTTTTGACATGTAATGTGTAAATATAGGATTGTGTACGGATGTAGCATTTGCGACGCAGGTGCTGTAAACATGGCCGTGTTGTTCTTGAGTGTGTGCCTTTGGTTCTGACACCACTAGACAAGCCTAATATAGTGTCTTTAAATCCTCCTGCGGTCTCTTTGACTGAAGTATTATCACCAGAAGATTTGACAAGTATTTTCACATTCATTTTCTCAATAGAGGTTCTGGAAAATTCTGATCCATGAAACAAACGAACGCAAAAAAATTCAATTGAAAATGGACAAAATCAGACAAAAGGCTAAGATTCCTTTAGTCTTTCATTAAGAAATGAATGCGTTTATTCATCAAGGACACATTCAATTGCTCAAAAGAGACATTTATAATGTTACAAAATATTATATTTCAAATAAATGCTGTTCTTTTGAACTTTCTACACTCTAGAAAATGCAGTGTTAAAAACAACACAAGTTGGGTTGAAAATGGACAAACCCAGCGATTGGGTTAAATGTCTGTCCAACCTCTTGGGCAGTTTTATTTAACGCAACTATTGTTTAAAAATGACTGTAGGTCTGGCTTAAAATGAACCATAAAATGACACATAATTACTAGAGGCAACAATAATAATCAAAATTTGAGCATTTATTAATAAGCAATTTATTATTGTTTAATTATTATTAATTAAACTTGTTCTTATAAATGTTCTTTCTTATTAAACATATTAATAAATGTTAATTTCCAACATACTTTGGCTTCATTTTAAGTGCGCAATACAGTAATTTTTAAACAATAGTTGAGTTAAATAAAACTTCCCAGTAGATTAGACAAACATTTAACCCAACTGCTGGGTCAAAACAACCCAATCACTGGATCAAAACAACCCAACCGCTGGGTCAAAACAAACCCAACAACTGGGTCAAAACAACCTAATCGCTGGGTCAAAACAAACTCATCCACTGGGTCAAAACAACCCAACCACTGGGTCAAAACAACCTAACCACTGGGCTAAAACAACCCATCCACTGGGTCAAAAAGGACTGGGTCAAAACAACCCATCCACTGGGTAAAAACAACCCAACCGCTGGGTCAAAACATCCCATCCCCTGGGTCAAAATAACCCAACCGCTGGGTCAAAACAAACCCAACAACTGGGTCAGAACATCCCATCCACTGGGTCAAAACAACCCAACCACTGAGTTAAAACAACCCAACCACTGGGTCAAAACAACCCATACACTAGGTCAAAACAACCCAACCACTGAGTTAAAACAACCCATCCACTGGGTCAAAAAGGTCTGGGGCAAAACAACTCAACCACTGAGTCAAAACAACCCATACACTGGGTGAAAACAACCCAACCACTGAGTTAAAACAACCTAACCACTGGGTTAAAACAACCCATCCCCTGGGTCAGAACATCCCACCCACTGGGCTGGGTTTGTCCATTTTCAACCCATCTTGGGTTGTTTTGAACCCAGCACAACGGATGGGATGTTCTGACCCAGGGGATGGGTTGTTTTAACCCAGTGGTTAGGTTGTTTTGAACCCAGCATTCTTTAGAGTGTATTCATCAAAGAATCCTGAGAAATAAAATGTGTGACGATTCCTACAAAAATCTGAACACTGATAATCATCATAAATGTTGATTGAGCATTAACTGAATGATTTCTGAAGGGTTTCTTCTGTTTGATGTTTTACATCGCATTAATATTTCACAGTTTTTACTGTATTGATGATTTAGGAGAAAGTTAATGTCATGACTTTAAATCGGATTGGATGAGCTCTGAGGTTTGACGGATTCCTCCGCAGAGAACATGAGTGTGATGTTGACTTCCAGAACTTGAGGTGTATTGGGGGAAATATATATTTCTGAAGATCTGATGTTTATCTGATTTGTGCCAACTGTGCCAGACTCAGTGTTTTAATGCTGTTTTCCTCTTCAAACCTGTTTACAGTTCTCAGTGTTTTTTTATCATTTGTTTTAAGCAGTATTATGTAGATTGTTGCTATTTTTAATCTTTATGGAGTTATTTTAAACAGACTTTTCACTGTCTAAATACAATGAAATACTTTTAAATTCTGAGAGACGGATATTTAGTTGCATTATCTGATCAGATTTCGTTCATCTCTATGATCAGGAGAACACATGCGGCAGATCTTGTCATGTATTATTATATGATTTGCTCATCATAACACTGTCTGCTTTACTATTAATAAACAAAACATGCTGTTATTAGGAACAAGCGATGTGTCCTTTGATTTAAGGTCATGAATTTAACTTCTGAAAGGCAGTAGATGCTTTAATTTACAGCTAAACCGGCTAGAAACCCTCCCGTTACAGGGTCATGGATTTAAAAATCATTTTAATATGTTCCTTGAGGTTCACTTATAATGTTAATAAAAGACTAAAATATGACTTAAACTAAATCAAAATTTGCTGTCAAAGTTAACACTGATGTAGGCAAATGGCAGCCATTGGGAGTGGGGGCGTGGCTTATTGACCAAATGGGCGGGGCCTGTCGTGTGATGGTTCATAACCATTGGTCGATGTCATTCTCTGGAGGCGGGCATATGCAAATGTATTTGCCTGTGTGACATCACAATATCAAAACGAGCTGTTTTTGGAGCTTGATTAACCCTTTAACAGTTACCTCCCTTTTTGAGAATACACATGAAAATGCACTATCCAAACTTAAAGGGCTGTAATTCAAGAATGCTTTGGAATATAGACCAAAGTTTGGTCTTGTTTTAAAGAAGACACTCTGCAGATTATTGCTGAAGTGAAAGCAATTCAAAATAATATGAAAGTATGAAAAAGTTATGGAAGTTTAAATTTACTGTAAATTAAAAATATACTGTACTAAATATTTTTTTATTTCATATAAAATATATATTTTACAAAAAAGTTTCACTCTAAAATTGCTATAAAATCAAAGCCATATGTCTAACCAAGTTGTGTTCCAAATATGAAGTTGATATCACAAAAAATAAAGTTCCCATGAGATATTGTTTAGGCGCTGTACCACAAAATAGCCACCGGGTGTCATTCAAATTCCATTGATTGTTTTTTTTTAAATGCATTTCCCTGTAAATTTCTGTCCAAATGTCACGTTCATCACAAAACAGTCACCAAATATGGACCCTTGAGACTCAGACCTTTCCGACGATATGTGTTTTGTCAAGATTGGTAAAGATTTTGATTATAAAGTAGTTAAAATAATTGTTGTAATATGAAACATGACGCCGCCCACTAGGGGGAGGAGCCCGCTAGAATAATTTAGAGTAATGTTTCCATGGTAACTCTATATCCGATTTCAAAACGGTTTTCACAGGATGAATTTTGAGTTTGTAAGCTTTCAAATGATACCTAATTTATGATAATTACTTAAATATATGATGCGAAAAAAAGGCGATCAAAAAAGAGCACCTGTGAATGTCTTGTTTATAATGAGAATGTTTTAAAGGTACATTTTATGTGTCAAAAGATCCAGGAAAATCATGTCATGGCCCCTTTAAACCTCTATTAATAATGAGATCATTTCTGGTGTTAAAGCAATGCAACAACAGGAGTTGACCTCAAATGTGGCTCATCCAATCAGGGCTCAGTGTTAGCCGTTATGGGTAAAGTCACGTCATCGAGGTTCACGTGTGATTTTTCAAACCGAGATCCAGCATTATTGAATGAACCGTCGGATTGCATGATTGATTCCATATTCCTGTGAGATGGTGGCTGTAGTTTGTCCTTTATGATAATAAAGCTGCCCTGTGCTCAGGTCTCCTCAGTGGTGGTTATTACGCCGCTTCAGTTCGTCCGTCTGCGCACCTTCACACTAACCCTCATTTCAAGCTTGGCTGTGCTCCGCTTCAGTCCCTCACACCCCAGCGTCCTGTGTGCTTTATATATGGCATAATATTCACCTGTGTACAGTGTGTGTAGCTGTGTGTACAGTGAAGGAATAGTTCAGTGTGTTTCAAACCCTTGTGCTGTTGTGTGTGAGAGAATGCATTGCTCAAAGCATCTTCATGATAGTTTATATACTTTGTATATATAAATTTACCTACATACACTTTGGGTGATATATATTATAACTATATTTTACTCTGTACAGTGCTTTATCCGCACACGTACACTCGTGTGAAGCGATATCATATACATTTTGTGATTTGCTACATGATATATATTATGAGAACTGCGACTCTGCAGATATTATTAATATCAACATCATGATTTTCTGTTTTGAAACAATGCGTGTTGTGAAAAAGTTCTATCGAAATAATTGTAAAAATGACTGTGCATTAAAAAAACAACAGCATACACAGGTTTGACTTGACATGAGAATACTTTCATTCATGGAAGAATTATTCCTTTACAATATGTGTGAGTGTGTGTGTGTGAGTGTGTGTGAGTGTGAGTGTGAGTGTGAGTGTGAGTGTGAGTGTGAGTGTGTGTGTGTGTGTGTGTGAGAGCGACAGAGAGAGTGTGTGTGTGTGTGTGTGTGTGATGGAGAGAGTGAGTTTGAGCGTGAGTTTGAGCGAGAGTTTGAGCGTGAGTTTGAGAGTGAGTTTGAGCGTGAGTTTGAGCGTGAGTTTGAGCGTGAGTTTGAGCGTGAGCTTGAGCGTGAGTTTGAGCGTGAGCTTGAGAGTGAGCTTGAGAGTGAGCTTGAGCGTGAGTTTGAGCGTGAGTTTGAGCGTGAGTTTGAGAGTGAGTTTGAGAGTGAGTTTGAGCGTGAGTTTGAGCGTGAGTTTGAGCGTGAGTTTGAGAGTGAGTTTGAGCGTGAGTTTGAGCGTGAGTTTGAGAGTGAGCTTGAGAGTGAGTTTGAGAGTGAGTTTGAGCGTGAATTTGAGAGTGAGCTTGAGAGTGAGCTTGAGCGTGAGCTTGAGCGTGAGTTTGAGCGTGAGTTTGAGCGTGAGTTTGAGCGTGAGTTTGAGAGTGAGTTTGAGAGTGAGTTTGAGAGTGAGTTTGAGAGTGAGCTTGAGCGTGAGTTTGAGCGTGAGTTTGAGCGTGAGTTTGAGCGTGAGTTTGAGAGTGAGTTCGAGAGTGAGCTCGAGCGTGAGTTTGAGCGTGAGTTTGAGAGTGAGCTTGAGCGTGAATTTGAGAGTGAGCTTGAGAGTGAGCTTGAGCGTGAATTTGAGAGTGAGCTTGAGAGTGAGTTTGAGCGTGAGTTTGAGCGTGAGTTTGAGAGTGAGCTTGAGCGTGAATTTGAGAGTGAGCTTGAGAGTGAGTTTGAGAGTGAGTTTGAGCGTGAGTTTGAGAGTGAGCTTGAGAGTGAGTTTGAGCGTGAGTTTGAGAGTGAGCTTGAGCGTGAGTTCGAGAGTGAGCTTGAGAGTGAGTTTGAGCGTGAGTTTGAGTGTGAGTTTGAGCGCGAGCTTGAGCGCGAGCTTGAGAGCGAGCTTGAGCGCGAGTTTGAGCGCGAGCGTGAGCGTGAGTTTGAGAGTGAGTTTGAGCGTGAGCTTGAGCGCGAGTTTGAGCGCGAGCGTGAGCTTGAGTTTGAGAGTGAGTTTGAGCGTGAGCTTGAGAGTGAGCTTGAGCGTGAGTTTGAGCGCGAGCTTGAGAGCGAGCTTGAGCGCGAGTTTGAGCGCGAGTTTGAGCGCGAGCTTGAGAGCGAGCTTGAGCGCGAGTTTGAGCGTGAGCTTGAGTTTGAGAGTGAGTTTGAGCGTGAGCTTGAGAGTGAGCTTGAGCGTGAGTTTGAGAGTGAGCTTGAGCGTGAGTTTGAGAGTGAGTTTGAGAGTGAGTTTGAGCGTGAGCTTGAGAGTGAGTTTGAGCATTTGAGCGTGAGTTTGAGCGTGAGTTTGAGAGTGAGTTTGAGCGTGAGTTTGAGCGTGAGTTTGAGCGTGAGTTTGAGCGTGAGTTTGAGCGTGAGTTTGAGCGTGAGTTTGAGCGTGAGTTTGAGCGTGAGTTTGAGCGTGAGCTTGAGCGTGAGCTTTAGCGTGAGAGTGAGCTTGAGCGTGAGCTTGAGAGTGAGCTTGAGCGTGAGTTTGAGCGTGAGTTTGAGCGTGAGTTTGAGCGTGAGTTTGAGCGTGAGTTTGAGCGTGAGCTTGAGCGTGAGTTTGAGCGTGAGTTTGAGCGTGAGTTTGAGCGTGAGTTTGAGCGGGAGCTTGAGAGTGAGCTTGAGAGTGAGCTTGAGAGTGAGCTTGAGAGTGAGCTTGAGCGGGAGCTTGAGCGTGAGCTTGAGCGTGAGTTTGAGCGTGAGCTTGAGCGCGAGTTTGAGCGCGAGCTTGAGAGCGAGCTTGAGCGCGAGCTTGAGCGCGAGCTTGAGCGCGAGCTTGAGCGCGAGCTTGAGGGCGAGCTTGAGGGCGAGTTTGAGCGCGAGTTTGAGCGCGAGCTTGAGCGCGAGCTTGAGCGCGAGCTTGAGCTTGAGCGTGAGCTTGAGAGTGAGTTTGAGAGTGAGTTTGAGAGTGAGTTTGAGAGTGAGTTTGAGAGTGAGTTTGAGAGTGAGTTTGAGTTTGAGAGTGAGTTTGAGAGTGAGTTTGAGAGTGAGTTTGAGCGTGAGCTTGAGAGTGAGCGTGAGCGTGAGCTTGAGCGTGAGTTTGAGCGTGAGTTTGAGCGTGAGCTTGAGCGTGAGCTTGAGCGTGAGTTTGAGCGTGAGTTTGAGCGTGAGTTTGAGCGTGAGTTTGAGAGTGAGTTTGAGAGTGAGCTTGAGAGTGAGTTTGAGCGTGAGCTTGAGAGTGAGTTTGAGAGTGAGTTTGAGAGTGAGTTTGAGCGTGAGCTTGAGCTTGAGCGTGAGTTTGAGCGTGAGTTTGAGCGTGAGTTTGAGCGTGAGTTTGAGCGTGAGTTTGAGCGTGAGTTTGAGCGTGAGTTTGAGCGTGAGTTTGAGCGTGAGTTTTGAGCTTGAGAGTGAGTTTGTGCGTGAGTTCTGGCTCTGTGTGTGTGTGTGTGTGTGAGTGAGTTTTAGAGTGAGTTTGAGCGTGAGTTTGAGCGTGAGTTTGAGCGTGAGTTTGAGCGTGAGTTTGAGCGTGAGTTTGAGCGTGAGTTTGAGCTTGAGCGTGAGTTTGAGCGTGAGTTTGAGCGTGAGTTTGAGCGTGAGTTTGAGCGTGAGCTTGAGCGTGAGCTTGAGCGTGAGCTTGAGCGTGAGCTTGAGCGTGAGTTTGAGCGTGAGTTTGAGCGTGAGCGTGAGTTTGAGCGTGAGTTTGAGCGTGAGTTTGAGCGTGAGTTTGAGCGTGAGTTTGAGCGTGAGTTTGAGCGTGAGTTTGAGCGTGAGTTTGAGCGTGAGTTTTAGAGTGAGTTTGAGCGTGAGTTTGAGCGTGAGCTTGAGAGTGAGCTTGAGAGTGAGTTTGTGTGAGTTTGAGCGTGAGTTTGAGCGTGAGCGTGAGTTTGAGCGTGAGTTTGAGCGTGAGTTTGAGCGTGAGTTTGAGCGTGAGTTTGAGCGTGAGTTTGAGCGTGAGTTTGAGCGTGAGTTTGAGCGTGAGTTTTAGAGTGAGTTTTAGAGTGAGTTTGAGCGTGAGTTTGAGCGTGAGTTTGAGCGTGAGTTTGAGCGTGAGTTTGAGCGTGAGTTTGAGCGTGAGTTTGAGCGTGAGCGTGAGTTTGAGCGTGAGTTTGAGCGTGAGTTTGAGCGTGAGTTTGAGCGTGAGTTTGAGCGTGAGTTTGAGCGTGAGTTTGAGCGTGAGTTTGAGCGTGAGTTTGAGCGTGAGTTTGAGCGTGAGTTTGAGCGTGAGTTTTAGAGTGAGTTTGAGCGTGAGTTTGAGCGTGAGCTTGAGAGTGAGCTTGAGAGTGAGTTTGTGTGAGTTTGAGCGTGAGTTTGAGCGTGAGTTTGAGCGTGAGCGTGAGTTTGAGCGTGAGTTTGTGTGAGTTTGAGAGTGAGTTTGAGCGTGAGTTTGAGCGTGAGCTTGAGAGTGAGCTTGAGAGTGAGTTTGTGTGAGTTTGAGCGTGAGTTTGAGCGTGAGTGTGAGTTTGAGCGTGAGTTTGAGCGTGAGTTTGAGCGTGAGTTTTAGAGTGAGTTTTAGAGTGAGTTTGAGCGTGAGTTTGAGCGTGAGTTTGAGCGTGAGTTTGAGCGTGAGTTTGAGCGTGAGTTTGAGCGTGAGTTTGAGCGTGAGCGTGAGTTTGAGCGTGAGTTTGAGCGTGAGTTTGAGCGTGAGTTTGAGCGTGAGTTTGAGCGTGAGTTTGAGCGTGAGTTTTAGAGTGAGTTTGAGAGTGAGTTTGTGCGTGAGTTCTGGCTCTGTGTGTGTGTGTGTGTGAGTGAGTTTGAGCGTGAGTTTGAGCGTGAGTTTGAGCGTGAGTTTGAGCGTGAGTTTGAGCGTGAGCTTGAGCGTGAGCTTGAGCGTGAGTTTGAGCGTGAGCGTGAGTTTGAGCGTGAGTTTGAGCGTGAGTTTGAGCGTGAGTTTGAGCGTGAGTTTGAGCGTGAGTTTGAGCGTGAGTTTGAGCGTGAGTTTGAGCGTGAGTTTGAGCGTGAGTTTGAGCGTGAGTTTGAGCGTGAGTTTGAGCGTGAGTTTGAGCGTGAGTTTTAGAGTGAGTTTGAGCGTGAGCTTGAGAGTGAGTTTGTGCGTGAGTTCTGGCTCTGTGTGTGTGTGTGTGTGTGTGTGTGTGTGTGTGTGTGTGTGTGTGTGTGTGTGTGTGTGTGTGTGTGTGTGTGTGTGTGTGTGTGTGTGTGTGTGTGTGTGTGTGTGTGTTGGCTCTGTGTTGGCTCTGTGTGTGTATGTTGGCTCTGTGTGTGTGTGTGTGTTGGCTCTGTGTGTGTTGTGTGTGTTAACTCTCACGGGCCGACACCTCTCACTCTTTCAGATCCATTATCTCATGATCCTCTCTGCCAACTGGGCCTACCTAAAGGACGCCAGTCACACACACGCGTATCAGGACATCAAACTGAAGGAGGAGCGGGAGCTGCAGGACATCACGGCGCGCTCCAAAGAGTGCCTGAACTCCTACTCGTGAGGGACCCGCTGCCAGCCACACACACACACACACACACACACACACACACACACACACACACACTAATGCATCCGCTGCTTCTGTCCACTAACGCCGTCTGTGCGCATCTCTTCCTGTTTCTGTCCTCTTGTGTTTTACGCTCATCTAACGTTGCACTATTGGAAATGTTTTCTCCTCTTGATCTCGCGCACATGAAAAATAAAATGTGTGCACCTTGAAGATGCATTTTTATCATTATTATTATTTCCTGCCACTATATGCGTGAGAGTCATGTGACGCAGAACAAATCCAGATGTTCTTTGTGCATTTTTAAATCCAATTTTGTGCTAAAATGTCTCGACCTTTGCACATGGGTTGAGTGCACTGCATTGTGGGAGACTCAGCGCACAGTCTTCAGTCATGAAGATGATGATGATGATGACCACTGACACATGTCTGCACTCTAACTCACACTGACCACTGTTCTCTTGCTCCGAACTCCATTTGACTCCAGTATCCCAGAATTCACGTCTCTCGGCTGTGTGTGACTTTACACTTTTCATGATATAGAAAGTTGAATTGTGTAATGTATTTACTGTCCCTCAAAGAAATAATGATAAAACATGACATTATATGAAGCCTGAAATGCACATTAATGTTGTTTAATTCATAATGCATGTTTTATATCGTTAAAATGCATAATATTTGCAGATTAAATCAGAAATTGGTTGTCACGTGTTTTAATCCATTATACTTTCTATAGGTGTAGATGAGGATTATAATGCATTAACTGTGCTTACAAAAACATAATTGTTACCATCTGTGACTACTACAAACTGCCTAGCAACACCATAGCAACCACCCAGAACACCCTACACTGCAAAAAATGCTTTTCTTACTTAGTATTTTTGTCTTGTTTTCAGTCCAAATGTCTAAAAAAATCTTGCATTAAAATTAAGATTTACTAGACAAGCAAAAGTTTTTGTCTTGTTTTGGGGGGAAATAACTCAAAATTATGGGAGTTTTTGCTTAAAATAATCTTAATTCAAATAGAAAACAAGATTATTTTGTTTACCCCATTGGCAGATTATTTTGCTTATTTTAAGCAAAAACTCCCTTAATTTTGAGTTATTTTCCCCCAAAACAAGACAAAAACTTTTGCTTCTCTAGTAAATGCTTCTTAATGCAAGATTTTTCAGATATTTGGACTGAAAACAAAACAAAAATACTAAATAAGAAAAGCATTTTTTGCAGTGTAACAACCATCCAGAATACCTTAGCTTTCTCATTTCCCATGTTTATGTTATTGCATCGTGAATGTGAACTCTGACCAGCCGCTCTTTTTCTGGAGGTAAAACAAAGGTAACTAAATATAATCCCGCCTTCATTGGCAGTCGCGCTGATGTGTGATTGTTAACGTGTTGTTGTTCGCAGCGTTCGCCAGATTTAACGTTATAATTCTGTTTTATGTTCTAGTTTTAGTCCATGTTTATTGCTGTTCATTTGATTTTCATTTGTATTTCTAGGGGATTCGCTTAGTTTGTACTTAAACTGCTATTTTGACATTTAAAAAAAAAAGCCCAAAAAATATTCCTGTATAACGCAGCGCCCGCTGTTATTAAGGTTGTCATGTATCATGTGTGTGTGTTTAACGCTTTAATCGCTGCTCATGTTCAATGACTGTAATTCACCCGGCGACGGTGGTTTGTGAATATTAATAACTGCCCAAAACTTATAATTTGATGTGAGCCACGCTGGACAATGATGTTCAGGCCTTCAAACAATTATTTTATACAAAAACAAATAAAATATGATAAGACTTCCTGTATCTCAACGAGCCTTCTTTTCAATCAAGTGTCATTCTTTATGTCTGAATGTGTGTTGCTCCTGTATCCTTTGGGGTTCTTCTTCTGCTCTTGAGTCTATGGCATCCCATAGAACCGCATGTAGGAAAGTTATGAAATTTGGCACACTGATAGAGGACAGTCTGAATTGTCCACATACCAAATTTGGAGTCTCTAACTCAATCCCTCTAGCTCCACCAACTGTCCAAAATTTCACTCGGTGCTCATACAATTCGATGCTCCGTCATGACCATTTTTCCGCCATTTTGAATTCTCTGAAAAATCTACTTTTTTTAACTCCTCCTAGGCCGTTACTCCCCTTTTCACAAAAATGTAACCAGATCATCTTCAGGCCATGCCGACAAAACGAAATTAGATTCAAGTTGATTGGTCAAACTGTTCTTGAGTAACACACCAACGAATTCGACAAAGTGGTAAGCGCTAAAATGGGTGTGAGGCTATATCTCTGCATCTCTTTAGCGTATTAAGACAAAACTTGGTGTGTGTTATGCCAACCATGACCTGAGGCGACTTGCACAGTTTTGGTGCAGCGCCACCTAGTGGTTTGACATACAAAACTTGGGTATTTTTGCTTATAACTTCTGAACAGCCAAAAATCACAACACTGGTCTCTTTAGATTCTAGGCTTCTTGCGAGTCATACGATACCCAATTCCCATATCAGCCATTTTGTGAGTCAGCCATTTTGAATTTTGTCATGAAATGCTATATTTTACGAACGCATTGGCATATCACTACGAAACTCGGTTTGTGTCTTCGACACCAAGCCCTGAAGGTGCTCAAAAAGTTTTGTTGCAGCACCATCTTGTGGACAATAGTTATAATGAAATGTCCATATTTGGCCGAACGTCATGTCCGCCATTTTGATTTCCTCTAAAAACCTACTTTTTCAAGCTCCTCCTTGACCGTTTGTCAAATTTTAACCAAAATAAAACCAATAATGCAAACTTGATCAAATATTAGACATTTAAATTCTGCACAAGTTTTGTTCTCATCTGATAATTTCAGTGCAGTGAAATCAGAAATATTACTAAATATTACAGTTTTTCTTGATTGTTTACACACATTTTCTGAAAGCATGCCTCACACTCTCAGAACTCTACACACAAATAAAAAAAACATACACAAAATGGGTAAAACTCCTCAATTCTCCTGCAAAATGAAACTTTACATTCAAAACAATGTTATTTCTTCTCAAAATGGTATTTTGTTTTCAAAAGACACACACAAACCATCATATGAATAGACATTTATAAGAATCAGTTGAACACTGATGTGCTCAATGGAAAACACTTCTTCTCCATTCATCATAATGACTTTTTTTGGTTCAGTGTTACACTTTCTACAGACAGTACATACATAAGTGTGTTGTGAAATATTTGAGAATATTGTTTTTAGACTCAGAACACACAAATACACTGTAACAAATATATTTTATTTTTCCCACAAAAACAATGTAAACAGTGTATATCCCAACCAACAGAAAGTTGCACATACAGTGGTCTACATACAAAACAACAAAAGAATTTACTGTATACAGTTACAGTAAAAAAACTGAAAAAAAAAACTATGCTGCTCCAAAACAGAAGAGCTCACCTGTTGCCCTTTTATTCTAAAGCTCTGTTTGCTAATTGTAAAACTGTGTGACCGGTGTTTGCCCATGTGAAGAGTCAGTGTGCATATTTGAATGGCAGTGTGTTCCTTGAGAAAACAAGAGATTTTCTGCATGGAAATTGTGCCAAATGCAGAGAATTGTGTGTAGTGTTTTGAAAAAAAGTTTTTTAGAACTGCAATCTGAGTGTAAAGCAGGAATTGTGCTTGTAGTTTAGCAGAATTGGTTCAGGGGGTTGGTGCATGAGTTACATTTTGTGGTCATTGTGTCTCAATCACCAGTACTTGTGTGAAAACAATTGAATAATTTCCACTTTTATGTAATAGTATCCACTGTCGTAATTTAGAATTTTTGTCCATTTTGACTTTATGTAATAATTGAATAATTTCCACTTTTATGTAATAGTATCCACTGTCGTAATTTAGAATTTTTGTCCATTTTGACTTTATGTAATAATTGAATAATTTCCACTTTTATGTAATAGTATCCACTGTCGTAATTTAGATTTTTTGTCCATTTTGACTTTATGTAATAATTGAATAATTTCCACTGTTATGTAATAGTATCCACTGTCGTAATTTAGAATTTTTGTCCATTTTGACTTTACGTAATAATTAAATAATTTCCACTTTTATTTAATAGTATCCACTGTCGTAATTTAGAATTTTTGTCCATTTTGACTTTATGTAATAATTGAATCATTTCCACTTTTATGTAATAGTATCCACTGTCGTAATTTAGAATTTTTGTCCATTTTGACTTTATGTAATAATTGAATAATTTCCACTTTTATGTAATAGTATCCACTGTCGTAATTTAGAATATTTGTCCATTTTGACTTTATGTAATAATTGAATAATTTCCACTTTTATGTAATAGTATCCACTGTCGTAATTTAGAATTTTTGTCCATTTTGACTTTATGTAATAATTGAATCATTTCCACTTTTATGTAATAGTATCCACTGTCGTAATTTAGAATTTTTGTCCATTTTGACTTTATGTAATAATTGAATAATTTCCACTTTTATGTAATAGTATCCACTGTCGTAATTTTGAATTTTTGTCCATTTTGACTTTATGTAATAATTGAATAATTTCCACTTTTATGTAATAGTATCCACTGTCGTAATTTAGAATTTTTGTCCATTTTGACTTTATGAAATAATTGAATAATTTCCACTTTTATTTAATAGTATCCACTGTCGTAATTTTGAATTTTTGTCCATTTTGACTTTATGTAATAATTGAATAATTTCCACTTTTATGTAATAGTATCCACTGTCGTAATTTAGAATTTTTGTCCATTTTGACTTTATGTAATAATTGAATAATTTCCACTTTTATGTAATAGTATCCACTGTCGTAATTTTGAATTTTTGTCCATTTTGACTTTATGTAATAATTGAATAATTTCCACTGTTATGTAATAGTATCCACTGTCGTAATTTAGAATTTTTGTCCATTTTGACTTTATGTAATAATTGAATAATTTCCACTGTTATGTAATAGTATCCACTATCGTAATTTAGATTTTTTGTCCATTTTGGCTTTATGTAATAATTGAATAATTTCCACTTTTATGTAATAGTATCCACTGTCGTAATTTTGAATTTTTGTCCATTTTGACTTTATGTAATAATTGAATAATTTCCACTTTTATGTAATAGTATCTACTGTCGTAATTTAGAATTTTTGTCCATTTTGACTTTATGTAATAATTGAATAATTTCCACTTTTATGTAATAGTATCCACTGTCGTAATTTAGATTTTTTTGTCCATTTTGACTTTATGTAATTGAATCATTTCCACTTTTATGTAATAGTATCCACTGTCGTAATTTAGATTTTTTTGTCCATTTTGACTTTATGTAATAATTGAATAATTTCCACTTTTATGTAATAGTATCTACTGTCGTAATTTAGATTTTTTTGTCCATTTTGACTTTATGTAATAATTGAATAATTTCCACTTTTATGTAATAGTATCTACTGTCGTAATTTAGATTTTTTGTCCATTTTGACTTTATGCAATAATTGAATAATTTCCACTTTTATGTAATAGTATCCACTGTCGTAATTTTGATTTTTTGTCCGGTTTGACTTTATGTAATAATTGAATAATTTCCACTTTTACGTAATAGTTACCACTGTTGTAATTTTGAATTTTTGTCCATTTTGACTTTATGTAATAATTGAATTATTTCCACTTTTATGTAATAGTATCCACTGTCGTAATTTAGAATTTTTGTCCATTTTGACTTTATGTAATAATTGAATAATTTCCACTTTTATGTAATAGTATCCACTGTCGTAATTTTGAATTTTTGTCCATTTTGACTTTACGTAATAATTGAATCATTTCCACTTTTATGTAATAGTATCCACTGTCGTAATTTTGAATTTTTGTCCATTTTGACTTTATGTAATAATTGAATCATTTCCACTTTTATGTAATAGTATCCACTGTCGTAATTTTGAATTTTTGTCCATTTTGACTTTACGTAATAATTGAATAATTTCCACTTTTATGTAATAGTATCCACTGTCGTAATTTAGAATTTTTGTCCATTTTGACTTTACGTAATAATTGAATCATTTCCACTTTTATGTAATAGTATCCACTGTCATAATTTAGAATTTTTGTCCATTTTGACTTTACGTAATAATTGAATAATTTCCACTTTTATGTAATAGTATCCACTGTCGTAATTTTGAATTTTTGTCCATTTTGACTTTACGTAATAATTGAATAATTTCCACTTTTATGTAATAGTATCCACTGTCGTAATTTAGAATTTTTGTCCATTTTGACTTTATGTAATAATTGAATCATTTCCACTTTTATGTAATAGTATCCACTGTCGTAATTTAGAATTTTTGTCCATTTTGACTTTATGTAATAATTGAATCATTTCCAGTTTTATGTGATAAAAGTGGAAATTGGGGACACTCAGTTGGGGACACTAAATTTTTCAACTAAACATCGAAATAAATCTAATTAATAAACTAAGTTAACCATTTAAACTAAATTACTGATCGAATTATTGATCTAAAGCCCACACTGTCACTGTATGATAATTGAAATGAACTGATGACATCAGCGTTTTTTCCAGAATGGCTATACAGCTGAATAAATGTATGCTGCATTATTTTCCTGTTTAACACTGTAAAGCTGCTTTGAAACAATCTACATTGTTAAAAGCGCTATATAAATAAAGTTGACTTGACTTGACTTGACTAACAGTATCTACAGTCGTAATTTAGAATTTTTGTCCATTTTGACTTTATGTAATAATTGAATAATTTCCACTTTTATGTAATAGTATCCACTGTCATAATTTAGATTTTTTTGTCCATTTTGACTTTATGTAATAATTGAATAATATCCACTTTTATGTAATAGTATCCACTGTCGTAATTTTTAGTTTTGTCCATTTTGACTTTATGTAATAATTGAATAATTTCCACTTTTATGCTTTAGTATACACTGTCATAATTGTGAATTTTTGTCAATAAAGACTTTTTGTAATAATTAAATAATGTACACTTTTATGTAATAGTATACACTGTCGTAATTGTGAATTTTTGTCAATAATGACTTTTGTAATAACTGAATAATTTACACTCTTATGTCATAATATCCTCGTCCACCATCTCTTACATGAACTCTTACTCCTCTTCCTCCTCCTCTTTTCACCCCTCTTCCTCCTCCTCTATACACTTTCGTAATTGGGAATTTTTGTCAATAATGACTTTTTGTAATAATTGAATAATTTGCACTTTTATGTCATAGTATACACTGTCGTAATTGTGAATTTTTGTCAATAATGACTTTTTGTAATAATTGAATCATTGCCACTTTTATGTGATAGTAAACACTGTCGTAATTGTGAATTTTGTCAATAATGACTGTTTGTAATAATTGAATAATTTCCACTTTTATGTCAGTATACACTGTCGTAATTGTGAGTTTTTGTCAATAATGACTTTTTGTAAGAATTGAATAATTTCCACTTTTATGTCATAGTATACACTGTCGTAATTGTGAATTTTTGTCAATAATGACTTTTGTAATAATTGAATAATTTCCACTTTTATGTCATAGTATACACTGTCATAATTGTGAAATTTTGTCAATGACTTTTTGTAATAATTGAATAATTTCCACTTTTATGTCATAGTAAACACTGTCGTAATTGTGATTTTTTGTCAATTATGACTTTTTGTAATAACTGAATAATTTCCACTTTTATGTCATAGTATACACTGTCGTAATTGTGAATTTTTGTCAATTATGACTTTTTTTAATAATTGAATAATTTCCACTTTTATGTCATAGTATACACTGTCGTAATTGTGAATTTTTGTCAATAATTACTTTTTGTAATAATTGAATAATTTACACTTGTATGTCATAGTATACACTGTCGTAATTGTGATTTTTTGTCAATTATGACTTTTTGTAATAACTGAATAATTTCCACTTTTATGTCATAGTATACACTGTCGTAATTGTGAATTTTTGTCAATAATCACTTTTTGTAATAATTGAATAATTTACACTTTTATGTCTTAGTAAACACTGTCGTAATTGTGATTTTTTTGTCAATAATGACTTTTTATAATACAGTATTTCACAATTGCTAAAATACTAAACCCCATTTTCTGAACCCAATGCTCAGTGGCCTTGACCCATTTTTCAAATCAGTCACTTTGTAGGCAAAACCTTAAACAAGTTCAGGTAGTCAAGACACTGTTTGCAAATCTCATCCACTCTTTTTGCAAAACTCTAAACACATTCTTACTCACTAAAACACATTATGCACTGGGTTGCAAAATGGTACATACATGTGGCAAAAGTTAAACACAACTACAACACAGCGGTCATCGTTTACACACAACAAGTCAAAATTGTTCACACTTGTTTCTATTGATGTGATCAAATCAGTTGTGTAGAATATAAGCCAGTTCAGAGCACACAGGTGGCCCAGGTGCGGTGAGTGTTGATACCACAATGGATGGAAACAATGTGAGAGGAAGAGGAGGAGGAAGAGGAGGAAGAGTTCATGTAAGAGGTGGTGGACGAGGAGGAAGAGTACAAAGACAATGAAGAGCAAGAATATTAATTTCAGATCAAATTCGGCAACTGATAGACCATGTTCTTGTTCATGGAATGACAATGAGGGAAGCAGGACAAAGATTACAACCCAATTTGTCCAGATTCTCTGTGGCCACCATAATCAGGACATTCAGAGAAGAGAACAGGTCAATGTATTGTTTTTCTAATTTGTGCCACTGAAAGTTTACTGTATACATTTGATATAGTACAACAGTTTGTCAATAGAAAGGGGAGTGGGGGAAAAAAGAAAAAGATTTACAATACATTTTACATATGAATGTGATGTCCATTACTATTGTTTCTGTATGTATACATTTGTAAGAGCATTTTCCCTTTTGTAGAATTGCAAGACTACCAAATGAGGGTGGAAGGACTCTTTTGTTCTCCCAACAGCAAGAGGCTCTCAATGACTTTGATTTTGCTATTGCACAATATTTTGTGTAATACACTTTTCATTTAGAGTTGTCTTTGTTCTTTGGCTTACTTTATTTTTATGCTGAAAATACAGAAATGCAATACTGTATTACTTACAGTATGCAAAATATTTGCTGTACTGAGTTGTGAATTATTTACTTTTATTTATGGCAAAATTACTTTCTATATGCAATAAAAAACAAATTCTCTGTGACTACATGCCCTGGACGCTGTGTTCTCAATTTTTTGATGTAGTGTCTAATGAATGCTAATGAGTGTTTATATATTGACTGGCTGTGTTTATGTTTTGAAAGCATTGTTTGAATTTGAGCACCGATCAAATGGTTTTGAGGCAAGTGTTTGATTTTGCCAGAAGAGTCAGGGGTTTTGTGAATGTAGTTTAAAGACTGGGTTTTGTGTTTAAAGTTTTTAGAATATGGGTGAAGGTGTCAAGAAATGTGTTTTAGCAATTGAGAAATACTGTAATTGAATAATTTCCACTTTTATGTCATAGTAAACACTGTCGTAATTGTGAATTTTTGTCAATAATGACTTTTTGTAATAATTGAATAATTTCCACTTTTATGTCATAGTATATGCACTGTCGTAATTGTGAAATCTTGTCAATGACTTTTTGTAATAATTGAATAATTTACATTTTTATGTCATAGTATACACTGTCGTAATTGTGAATTTTTGTCAATTATGACTTTTTGTAATAATTGAATAATTTCCACTGGTATGTCATAGTAAACACTGTCGTAATTGTGAATTTTTGTCAATAATGACTTTTTGTAATAATTTAATAATTTCCACTTTTATGTTATAGTATACACTGTTGTAATAGTGAATTTTTGTCAATAATGACTTTTTGTAATAATTGAATAATTTCCACTTTTATGTCATAGTATATACACTGTCGTAATTGTGAAATCTTGTCAATGACTTTTTGTAATAATTGAATAATTTCCACTTTTATGTCATAGTATACACTGTCCTAATTGTGAATTTTTGTCAATTATGACTTTTTGTAATAATTGAATGATTTCCACTTTTATGTCATAGTATACACTGTCCTAATTGTGAATTTTTGTCAATAATGACTTTTTGTAATAATTGAATAATTTCCACTTTTATGTCATAGTATACACTGTCCTAATTGTGAATTTTTGTCAATAATGACTTTTTGTAATAATTGAATAATTTCCACTTTTATGTAATAGTATCCACTGTCGTAATTTAGATTTTTTTTGTCCATTTTGACTTTATGTAATAATTGAATAATTTCCACTTTTATGTAATAGTATCCACTGTTGTAATTTAGAATTTTTGTCCATTTTGACTTTATGTAATAATTGAATAATTTCCACTTTTATGTAATAGTTGTTAAATGCACACCAGGCTCCACCCCCTCACTACCACAACGATCCCTGTCACTGGAATACTGAGCACACACACCTGCACGTCATCATCACTGCAATCACCACCCCGCACTTAAGCACCACGCTCACACTCAGTCACTGTCCGGTATCGTTTGCACATGACCCTACATGCTTGCTTCCTCGGACTCACCTGACTACTTACCTGATCCCCAACGAACCCTGAGTGTCTCCTCGTCTCGTCCTGTCTCCTGGTCCTCGTCTCCTTCGATCCATTGTTCCTGTGTTCAGATCCCAAGACGTATTGTATTACCAACCATTCCAGCATTACCAGATACTCTCACTGAGACTCTCACCGCACCTGCTCACTTCCTGGTTTCGAAATAAACTCTGCTTTCACCTGCCTCTGTTATCCGCGTCTAACTCTGTTTGTGACAGAATACCGGACCAACACAGCGCACCAGGATGAGCACCCCGGATCCATTCCAAGAGCTCGTCGACGCCGTTTGGCGAGCTCTTCCCACCAGCGCACCTTCACCGGCGAGCACTTCCGGGATCCACACAACCACTTCTTCGCCCCCCCGAGTACGCCAGTCCCATGGCCAGACCGGCGCCATTCTCTGGTTCGGCGGAGGATTGCAACGGATTCCTTCTGCAATGTTCGCTGGTCCTGGAGATGCAGCCGCGCCTGTACCCCAACGATCGCGCTATGGTAGCGTTCATCACATCTCAACTCTCCGGTAAAGCGCTCCGTTGGGCGGAGTCCATGTGGTCCACAGACAGTCCAGTGATCCAGACCCTGTCGGGGTTCCTGTCTCACTTTAAGGAGGTCTTTGGGAAACCATCATGGGATTCGTCGATCGGAGAACAGTTATACCATCTGAAACAAGGTACCTCCACAGTTAATGAGTATGCTCTACAGTTTCGAACCCTCGCTGCTGCTAGTGGATGGAACGAGCAGTCCTTGCATACGACCTACCAACAGGGTCTGGATCCTCGTGTGCGGCTGCATCTCGCTGCATACGAGGATACCATCGGGCTAGAACGCTTCATTCAACTCTCCATCCGTTTCGCCTCTCGTATGCAGTCGTGCATCGAAGAGCACCAGGGCCAGTCGTCATTGTTCCTCCGCCGACCAGGTGATGTCAGCGCTCCAGAACCCAACCCCGAGCCCATGCAACTGGAGAACTCCCGACTGACATCAGCTGAGCGGCAGAGACGGCTGACCCAGAATCTCTGTCTCTACTGCAGTCTACCTGGGCATTATATCTCAGAATGCCCAGTCCGTCCTCCTCGACCCATGGTGAGTGCAATCATTCCTTCACTCTCTAAAATGAAGCCACTCCCCACAACTGTGAACCTTACTGCTGCTGGAATCTCCCTTTCAGTTACTGCCCTCCTCGATTCTGGGTCAGCCGGGAACTTCATCTCGGGAACCTTCTGCCGTCAGCTCAAGCTCTGCACGTCTGCAACTCCGACGATCTTCCAGGTCCAGTCGGTAACGGGCAGACCACTCAGTCGGAGGCAGGTTAGTAACTCCGTGGGCCCCACCGGAGTGCAAGTCGGAATCCTCCACATGGAGCGACTACACCTTCTGGTTCTGGAGGAATCCACCGCTGACATCATCCTAGGGCGCCCGTGGTTAGAGCAGGAGACAACCCCGTCATCTCCTGGAAGACAGGAGAGGTTCTGAAGTGGGGCGACAGCTGTTTCCCGGACTGCTTCCCATCTCCACCGATTCGCCCCTCTCCGCGTCCCCAAGATCTCCCCGTCTGTGCCACGTCCATCGAGAGTCCGGTAGAGAGACGATCGGTGGATGTCCCCTCCTGTTACGCCCCCTTCAGAGACGTCTTCTGTCCCCAACGGGCCTCCAAGCTGCCTACCCAATCGAACATGGGACTGCGCCATCGATCTGCTGCCAGGTGAACTAGTGCCCAGGGGGAAAATCTATCCCCTCTCTCTCCCGGAGGAGAAGGCCATGGAGGAGTACATCAAGGAGGCGCTGGACCAAGGCTACATCCGTCCATCTACCTCCCCTGCTGCTTCGAGCTTCTTCTTCGTGGCAAAGAAGGACGGAGGCTTGCGGCCTTGTATCGACTAACGGTCATTAAATGACATCACCGTCAAGTTCCGTTAGCCCCTTCCTCTCGTCCCAGCTGCCCTGGAACATCTCCGTGGTGCCACCGTGTTCACGAAGTTGGACCTCCACAGCGCTTACAACCTCATCCGGATACGTGAGGGGGACGAGTGGATGACCGCCTTTGTCACGCCCACTGGTCACTACGAGTACTTAGTGATGCCCTATGGACTCGCCAACGCCCCCTCCGTATTCCAGGACTTCATCCATGAGGTGCTCCGGGAGTGTCTCCACAGGTTCGTGCTGGTATATATAGATGACATCTTGATCTACTCCCGGAGCATGGCCGACCATCGCCGTCACGTTGCGGAGGTCCTACAACGCCTGAGGAACTACCAGCTCTACCTCAAGGCCGAGAAGTGCTCATTCCACCAGCCAACTGTGCAGTTCCTCGGGTACAACATAGATCACAGTGGCATCCGGATGGATGAGAGGAAGGTGGAAGCCATCCGGTCTTGGCCAACTCCCACCTCCGTGAAGAAACTACAACGCTTCCTGGGTTTCGCAAATTTCTATCGACGCTTCATACAAAACTACAGCTCCATCGCCAGTCCCCTCACCAGTCTGCTCCGCAACAAGCCCATGTCTCTGTCCTGGACCCCATCCGCCACCCAAGCCTTCCAGACCCTAAAGGACACCTTCACGACAGCTCCCCTCCTGGTCCATCCTGATCCCGAGCTTCCCTTCGTCGTGGAGGTGGACGCCTCTACCACCGGGGTGGGTGGGGTCCTTTCTCAGCAGCAGGGGAACCCCAGCCGTCTCCATCCATGTGCCTTCTTCTCCCGCAAGCTCAGCCCGGCGGAGGTTAACTGACATCGGCAACCGAGAGCTCCTTGCCATCAAGCTCGCACTGGAGGAGTGGAGGCACTGGCTAGAGGGCTCCAAACATCCGTTCCTGGTCCTGACTGACCATAAGAACCTGGGGTATATCCGAGAGGCAAGACGACTCAACCCCCGACAGGCTCGCTGGGCACTCTTCTTCATAACGTTCGACTTCCACATTTCCTACCGGCCAGGGCCAAGAACATCAAGGCGGATGCCCTTTCCCGCATCCACGGCCCAGAGGAACGTTCCGAGGAAGAAGAGGAACCCATTCTCCCCACGAAGCTCTTCCTCAGTCCCATCACATGGTCAGAAGAGACCCTGCCCTCTACCAATGCCTCCACCAACGTGCCGCCGGGCTGTCCTCCGGGCTTGCAATACATCACTCGAGCACAACGCATCCCTCTGATTCACTCCTCACATACATCACTGGGCACTGGTCACCCTGGGGTCAATGAAACCCTCTCGCTGCTACGCCAGCGCTTCTGGTGGCCACACATGCCAGCTGATGTCAGAAGGTAGGTGAGGGGATGCCGGGAATGCGCCTTGGCCAAAAGCCCTCGACACCTGCCAGCTGGGAAACTCCTGCCTCTGCCCGTTCCCAACCGTCCGTGGTCACACCTAGGGGTGGATTTCATCACAGACCTGCCCAATTCAGAGAACTGTACCTGTATCCTCGTAGTGGTCGATCGCTTCTCGAAGTCCTGCCGGCTGCTCCCACTACGAGGACTTCCCACAGCCCTAGAGACTGCGGAAGCCATGTTTAACCACGTCTTCCGGTATTATGGCATTCCCGAAGATATCGTATCTGACAGAGGTCCTCAATTCATTTCTAAGGTATGGAAGGCCTTCTTTGCACTCCTAGGTGTGACCGTCAGCCTCACGTCCGGATACCATCCTCAGACGAACGGGCAGACGGAAAGAAAGATCCAGGAGATTGGCCGTTTCCTCCGTACCTTCTGTCACGGCCACCAGGACCCCTGGAACCAGTTCCTAGATTGGGCCGAGTACGCACAGAACTCACTTCGACAATCCACCACCGGCGTGACACCTTTCCAGTGCGTACTCGGCTATCAACCGCCCCTCTTCCCCTGGTCTGGGGAACCCTCCGACGTTCCTGCGGTTGACTACTGGTTCCTGGAGAGTGAGAGGGTCTGGGACTCAGCCCATCACCAACTTCAACGGGCACTCTGCAGACGCAGGTTGACAGCCAACCTTCACCGATCCGACGCTCCGACATTCCAGGTGGGGCAGAAGGTCTGGCTGTCCACCCGGGACATCAGACTGCGTCTGCAGTGCAAGAAGTTGAGTCCCAGGTTCATTGGCCCCTTCGAGATCCTGCAGCAGATCAATCTGGTGACGTATAGACTCCAACTACGACCTTAGTACCGGATTCACCCCACTTTCCACGTGTCTCTCCTGAAACCTCACTACCCCTCTGTTTCTGTTTCCCCAGAGCCTGGCGTTACTCCGGAGCCTCCCCCTCCACTTCTCGTTGACGACGGCGCAGCATATCAGGTCCAGGACATCTTGGACTCCCGGCGTCGTGGTGGTCAACTACAGTACCTGGTAGACTGGGAGGTGTACGGCCCTGAAGAAAGATGGTGGGTACCCAGGCATGATATTCTTGATCTGAATCTACTAGAGACATTCCACGCTACCCGCCCTGATCGACTGGCACCGCGGGGTAGAGGTTGACCACCACGGCGTCGGGGTCTTCGGCCCTCAGGAGATGGCCGTGGAGGGGGGTAATGTTACATGCACGCCAGGCTCCACCCCCTCACTACCACAACGATCCCTGTCACCGGAATACTGAGCACACACACCTGCACGTCATCATCACTGCAATCACCACCCTGCACTTAAGCACCACGCTCACACTCAGTCACTGTCCGGTATCGTTTGCACATGAACCTACATGCTTGCTTCCTCGGACTCACCTGACTACTTACCTGATCCCCATCGAACCCTGAGTGTCTCCTCGTCTCGTCCTGTCTCCTGGTCCTCGTCTCCTTAGATCCATTGTTCCTGTGTTCAGATCCCAAGACATATTGTATTAACAACCATTCCAGCATTACCAGATACTCTCACTCAGACTCTCACCGCACCTGCTCACTTCCTGGTTTCGAAATAAACTTTGCTTTCACCTGCCTCTATTATCCGTGTCTAACTCTGTTTGTAACAATAGTATCCACTGTCGTAATTTAGATTTTTTGTCCATTTTGACTTCATGTAATAATTGAATTATTTCCACTTTTATGTAATAGTATCCACTGTCGTAATTTAGAATTTTTGTCCATTTTGACTTTATGTAATAATTGAATCATTTCCACTTTTATGTAATAGTATCCACTGTCGTAATTTAGAATTTTTGTCAATTTTGACTTTATGTAATAATTGAATAATTTCCACTTTTATGTAATAGTATCTACTGTCGTAATTTAGAATTTTTGTCCATTTTGACTTTATGTAATAATTGAATAATTTCCACTTTTCTGTAATAGTATCCACTGTCGTAATTTTGAGTTTTGTCGATTTTGACTTTATGTAATAATTGAATAATTTCAAATTTTATGCTTTAGTATACACTGTCGTAATTGTGAATTTTTGTCAATAAAGACTTTTTGTAATAATTGAATAATGTACACTTTTATGTAATAGTATACACTGTCGTAATTGTGAATTTTTGTCAATAATGACCTTTTGTAATAATTGAATCATTTACACTTGTATGTCATAGTATACACTGTCGTAATTGTGAATTTTTGTCAATTAGGACTTTTTGTAATAATAGATTCATTTCCAATTTTATGCTTTAGTATACACTGTCATAATTGGGAATTTTTGTCAATGACTTTTTGTAATAATTGAATAATTTACACTTTTATGTCATAGTATACACTGTCGTAATTGTGAATTTTTGTCAATAATGACTTTTTGTAATAATTGAATAATCTCCACTTTTATGTCATAGTATACACTGTCGTAATTGTGAATTTTTGTCAATTATGACTTTTTGTAATAATTGAATAATTTCCACTTTTTAAGTCATAGTATACACTGTCGTAATTGTGAATTTTTGTCAATAATGACTTTTTGTAATAATTGAATAATTTCCACTTTTATGTCATAGTATACAGTCGTAATTGTGAATTTTTGTCAATAATGACTTTTTGTAATTGAATAATTTACACTTATGTCATAGTATACATTGTCGTAATTGTGAATTTTTGTCAATTATGACTTTTTTTAATAATAGAATCATTTCCAATTTTATGCTTTAGTATACACTGTCGTAATTGGGAATTTTTGTCAATAATTACTTTTTGTAATAATTGAATAATTTCCACTTTTATGTCATAGTATACACTGTCGTAATTGGGAATTTTTGTCAATTATGACTTTTTGTAATAATAGATTCATTTCCAATTTTATGCTTTAGTATACACTGTCATAATTGGGAATTTTTGTCAATGACTTTTTGTAATAATTGAATAATTTACACTTTTATGTCATAGTATACACTGTCGTAATTGTGAATTTTTGTCAATAATGACTTTTTGTAATAATTGAATAATTTACACTTGTATGTCATAGTATACACTGTCGTAATTGTGAATTTTTGTCAATAATGACTTTTTGTAATAATTGAATAATTTACACTTTTATGTCATAGTATACACTGTCGTAATTGTGAATTTTTGTCAATAATGACTTTTTGAATTTAATTGAATTATTTACAATTTTATGTCATAGTATACACTGTCGTAATTGTGATTTTTTTTGTCAAAAATGACTTTTTGTAATAATTGAATAATTTACTCTTTTATGTCATACTTTTATGTCATAGTATTCGCTGTCCTAATTGTGAATTTCAGTCAATAATGACTTTTTGTAATAATTGAATAATTTACACTTATGTCATAGTATACACTAGCCTGGTTTTACCAGACTCTCGTACATTTCATTTGTACATAGAGTCTGGCCACTCTCCATTGACAAGCGTTTACTTCCTTGAAGGCGGGTTCTCTGGTGAAGTTTAAAACTATTGGATCTGCCAAGAGTCACTCTGGATCTGCCTAACCAATCACTAACGTTTGGTCGTGACGTATGTCACGCGCCGTTCGCCTTTGATTCTCACATTAACTGAGCACACCACCTCAGTGTCAGTGATAAAACCTCGTGCATTCGGATTGTTATTTATTCACGGTGGAGAGGAGAGTTGTGTTCGGAACGCGCTGCTCTCGTGGTGCATATCTCGTGCAATCATAACATGATTGTATATGCTGTCAATAAAATGTCATATGCTTGGTATGATAAGAATAAATGCTGCCGTGCCGTGAATAACAGCCCAATTCAAATGTTTACGTGCTTTTCTTCTTTTATTTTTTGAGCGGTGATGAAATATTTTGCTCTTGTAAAAACTTGCCAGTATTTAAAGAAATACAAGTCTAGAAATGCAAATTACAGCTCACGCAACCGCACAGTGCTCTGCAGGGGTCTATAAAGGATATAAACAGTGAGTTTTGAAGTGCTATATTCTTGAAAACTCAGAGATGTGGATTCGGACAGCAATTACATTACCACACGACCTTGGTGTTTGTCAAAAGCAGTCGATAATTCAGCCTGGGGTTTTTCTCGCGGGTGGTGGGAGACGGACGGCTTCAGCAACTCCTTCACCACTAACGGAGCGAACTTAATACATTTCCCGGACCACAACATCAGCAGTAGGCTACAGCAGTGGTTGTTCTTGCTCCGTGTAACGGGAGTTCGTTTGTTCAGAGAAGAAGGAGGCGGGAACCGGCGAACGTTTAACAACTTTTAATCAAATAATAAACACAAAATGAAAGTAAAAGCGGCAGCCCCTCACGGACGACTGCCACGCACAAACATAACAAAACACAACTTAAAATCCAGGCCTGGTCCTCTCTCGTCCTTCACCGGTGTCGCTCGTCCTTATATGCCTCCGTGCTCCCTCATGAGAGGACTCGAGACCGGTGTGTCCCAATCACGTACACCGGTGTCACTCGCTCGTCCACCTCGCCACACTCCGGTTTTAACTTCTGGACATTCGTCAGCGCTGCCACACACTCGCATCTTTCACCGCCGCCATTAGTGAATTACAACTCAAACTAGCGCACGACATCAACGTCATCGCTCTCAGCCACTCCCTCTGTTCGCTGATTGGACCGGCAAAAAATTGTTCGGGGGAAAACCTAAGCATACACCGCAGTCCCAGACGTAGTACTGAAGGAAAATGAAAATTGAGCGGAAGTACGTAGGAGGGCGGAGCCAGGCTAAGTATACACTGTCGTAATTGTGAATTTTTGTCAATAATGACTTTTTGTAATAATTGAATTATTTACAATTGTTAGATTTTGGTGTATTTGGCCGAGCAGTCGTTTGGGTGGCTCGCCAATGTATTAGATTTCTCCAATACATAAAATAAGTAAGCTTGACCAGAGTTCTTGTGGGGAGAAGATTTTATTGAAGGTTTGTAGTGTAGCAGTCTTTCAGCATCGATGTTATCATGCCGCCCTTCAACAATCTTAACCCAACGTTCTGTGTTCTGAGACAGAACTTTATACAGGGAAGACAAAGGGCTTCAGACAAAGGGAAACTGTTAGGACCTCCCACAGGAGATCGTTCTTACACACCCCAAACGTTCCTGCCATCGATACTGATCCAATCAGCATAACAGGGACATTCAAATGCATAGATGCTAATCCAATCACTCATGGGCTCCAAGGGCCATTAAAGACAAATTGTGCTCATTTTACAAACAGGAACTGGCCTGGAAGATTTACATACAAAATCTATCAATCCCTCCTTTGATCATTTTTGATCACAATATAGATATCATGTACACATTCTGTATACTTCCTTCATCAAATTACAGTATAAGAGTTCATGGTGAAACTTTACATCCTCTTGAATGCTTGAATCCTCTGGAAGCGTTAATTTTGGAGTTGTGATCTTTTGGAAATGGCAGATAGTGTTGTGTTCTGTGTATATTCATGAGTTTTCATCTGTAATTGCATGTTGACACTATTGCATGTTGACACAGAAACAAACATGCAATTAGGGTCCGTGAAGTTCTTACGGGTAATGTTCTTTGTGGTTGGAACAGTCCTTGCGAGTCATTTGTTGACCTAACAGGTTTCCGAACCATGAAGAATTATCTTCAGTCATCTGATGTAATTTTGTTTGTGCGATGTCCATGATGATTTATAGCAAGGCAATCTTGATCATGTTGGTGGATGACTGAAGTTCCCGTAGGTGATTCTTTGCGTTGTGTATTTTTCTTCTGTGTTGGTTGTAGTCTCTGCAGTTGGTCTAGTTGTTTCCTGGAGGTTGGGTCTTCATATGCAGGTGTGTATCGGTGCGTATGGTTCTAGTTGTCCTTCAAGTGGTATCTGCACAGATTAAGAAAGGAAACAAAAGACCACAGAGCAGTATTTGTTCTAAAATACATTAAACATTAGGGTTGTCTCATCTGTTCAATCTGAGTCTGCTATTGTTGTTCCTTCTTTCCCCTATTGCTTAATTTCGGCGACACCTAAAGAAACAGCGAGGTAAGGATGGACTAGTGTGGGAATGCCTATGAGGGAATCTTCACCCAAGGATTGGCCCCCGATGCCTGTTGCATTCGGTTCTTTCTTGGGCTCCTCACTGTTCCATGTGTCCACCCTATCCTATCCCTGTTGGTGGAGGAACAACTTTGCAGTGTGACACATGAGTAAGCAGGCTGAAAAGGTGCAGAATTATGCATAGCATTTCTTTTTGTATCTTGCAGCTTCTTCCTACACACTTTCTTCCAATGTCCTGATTTTTCACAGTAGTTACATTTGCCTTCTTTCTTAGGCCATCTGTTTTCTGGATTCCTTGTGCTAAATGTAGCTGCTGCTACTCTCACTTGTGCCTTAACATCAGCATCCCTTTCCCATGTAGCTAACCTTTCTAGGTTACTTCTGAGGGTTTTGTTAGACCAAGTTAGATCACGGAATGGCAATGCTTTTCTGTACTTGGCTAAAAGGCCATCTGACCAGACACGAACAAAAGCTCCCTGGTCATCTAGCACACATTCAGAATCATCAACTATCCCACTGTAAGTTACAGCTGACTGACAAAATCTTTCAGTGAATTCACTCACAGTTTCTTCTTTCCTTTGCACACAGTTAGTGATTCTGGACCAGTCTATTTTGGGTCCCATGATATTCTTTAGAATTTTCAATACACCTTCTCTCAAATCGCCTCCACTGGCATGTTGTAGTTCAGAAGTAACAGCAGACTCAAAACTTTTGAATTCAGATTCAGTTAGAATCTGTGACATTAGCTGTGTGACTTCTGTTAACGACATGTCGTAGAGACGCATTTTGCATAACAATGTCCTTCTAAATTCAGAGAAATGTGTGCGTGCTGAGGGCCAGCTCTGGGATAATCTTTCTATTTCTACCAGAAAGACTCGGGAGATAGAATGATGAATGAAGCATACATTTATTGACAGCCCAGCAAGCATAATAAGTTTTGGCATAGGCCCCGTCCATAGTTTATAATCCGAGGGTAGCGGATCAGCATATTCCTGCCTGAAGATGAAGGCAGGGGCGCAGCCGACCCCCAAAAGTAGGTGGATTGTAGATCCACCGGACGGGGCCAGCCTTCCCCCAAAATGGTAGATGAAAAGAATACACACCGGACATGAATCCTGAGGTTCCTGAAATATAGAAAAATGACGGTTAGGTACTATGACGGTTTAAATTGTATTTTTTTTTTTTTTTTTTTTTTTGCGCTACTGGTTTAGCCTTACATAGCCAGACGTAGACAGGCCTCAATAGACCGAACAGATATAGCCACGTAGGCCGGACGTAGACGGCCTCGATAGGCCGACAGATAAGGCCATGTTAGGCCAGACATAGACAGGCCTCGATAGACCAACGGATAAGGCCACGTTAGGCCAGACCTAGACAGGCCTCGATAGACCAACAGATAAGGCCACGTTAGGCCAGACATAGACAGGCCTCGATAGACCAACGGATAAGGCCACGTTAGGCCAGACCTAGACAGGCCTCGATAGACCAACAGATAAGGCCACGTTAGGCCAGACATAGACAGGCCTCGATAGACCAACGGATAAGGCCACGTTAGGCCAGACCTAGACAGGCCTCGATAGACCAACAGATAAGGCCACGTTAGGCCAGACATAGACAGGCCTCGATAGACCAACAGATAAGGCCACGTTAGGCCAGACCTAGACAGGCCTCGATAGACCAACAGATAAGGCCACGTTAGGCCAGACCTAGACAGGCCTCGATAGGCCGACAGATAAGGCCATGTTAGGCCAGACATAGACAGGCCTCGATAGACCAACGGATAAGGCCACGTTAGGCCAGACCTAGACAGGCCTCGATAGACCAACAGATAAGGCCACGTTAGGCCAGACATAGACAGGCCTCGATAGACCAACAGATAAGGCCACGTTAGGCCAGACATAGACAGGCCTCGATAGACCAACAGATAAGGCCACGTTAGGCCAGACATAGACCGACAGATATAGCCACGTTAGGCCAGACATAGACAGGCCTCGATAGACCAACAGATAAGGCCACGTTAGGCCAGACCTAGACAGGCCTCGATAGACCAACAGATAAGGCCACGTTAGGCCAGACATAGACAGGCCTCGATAGACCAACAGATAAGGCCACGTTAGGCCAGACATAGACCGACAGATATAGCCACGTTAGGCCAGACATAGACAGGCCTCGATAGACCAACAGATAAGGCCACGTTAGGCCAGACCTAGACAGGCCTCGATAGACCAACAGATAAGGCCACGTTAGGCCAGACATAGACCGGCCTCGATAGACCAACAGATAAGGCCACGTTAGGCCAGACCTAGACAGGCCTCGATAGACCAACAAATTTAGCCACGTTAGGCCAGACATAGACCGACAGATAAGGCCACGTTAGGCCAGACATAGACAGGCCTCGATAGACCAACAGATTTAGCCACGTTAGGCCAGACATAGACCGACAGATAAGGCCACGTTAGGCCAGACATAGACAGCCTCGATAGACCGACAGACATAGCCACGTTAGGCCAGACATAGACTGACAGATAAGGCCACGTTAGGCCAGACATAGACAGGCCTCGATAGACCAACGGATAAGGCCACGTTAGGCCAGACATAGACAGGCCTCGATAGACCAACAGATATGGCCACGTTAGGCCAGACATAGACAGGCCTCGATAGACCAACAGATATGGCCACGTTAGGCCAGACATAGACATTTTTTTTTGAGAGACGAGGTCACACAAGGCCATTACCGCCAGTAAACCACCACCAGTAATTGCATAAAATGTAACTGATTTTTACTGAAGAGCTTGCTGAGCTTCGAGAATGGTTTTTGAATCGGGTCTGATGTATGATTCAAAAGCTGAGGAAGACCATCTGCCCATGATCTTAATGATGTAGAGATTCCTCGTTCAGCAGCTGTTGTAGCTGCCCCGTTTTTGAATGAATGGCCGGTATAGAGAGAGGAGGATAGACTGCAGCTTTTGAGAACAGTGGTTAAGTGAGTTCTGAAACAAGCCTTGGAAAGGGTTGCTCTGTTAGGTAAATAAAAATAGCGGTGCGTATTTGGAAGTTCTAGGCCGGATTTTAAGAAATTTAACCATAGCTGTAAAGGGATAGAAATTATTCTTCATCTTAGAATTGTTAATGTGATACCAGAACCTATAGAGTCATTCTAAAATGCTTAAGGAAAAGAGTAAAGAAATTGAGTGAGAAGTGAAGATCGGAATGGGAAAGACGAGAGTAGGATCAAGCTGATTAGTTTCCAAGTGAATTTCCCTGGACACATGAAGCCGAAAGGGGCTGATAAACACAGCTTCTAGCAGAATATCGGTGCAAGTGGAAGAGCGACCTTTACGATTTAAAGGTCCTGTTCTTCGTGATCCCATTTTTCAAACTTTAGTTAGTGTGTAATTTTGCTGTTAGAGCATAAATAATACCTGTAAAATTATAAAGCTCAAAGTTCAATGCCAAGCGAGATATTTTATTTGACAGAAGTTCCCTTTCAAAGCCTACAGCGAGCGGCCGGTTTGGACTACATCCATGTACATCCTGCTTTAATTACGTCAGTAGAACAGTTTGTCGACTAACCTCCGCCCACAAGAATACGCGGAAAAAGGGGGCGTGGTCTTGTTGCTCCCTCGTGGAGAAGAGGAAGTGTTGCGTTCGGTTCGGTTCGGTTCGGTTCGGTTGCGTTTGTCGCCATGTCGTTCAGACGCTGTTATTTTTATCCCGGAGTCAAATCACCTTTGTTTGGCCTTCAGGGGCTGTAGTTTGAGCGCGTTCATCTCCCCGTTATGGTGAGAGGCGTAACCTTTCCGGGCAACGTGCCCTAAGCTGCTGTCGAATCACAACACGGGAACCGCTGGCACAATCAGAACTCGTTACGTATATATCTGAAGGAGGGACTTCATAGACGAGGAAATTCTCAGCCGTTTTGAGGACAGTGAAAAGTAAATTGTGTGAAAAATAGGTTTTTTTTGTTTGTTTGTTTTTAACACATGAAACATGAACACATGTTATATTGCACACTGTAGACACAATCAAAGCTTCAAAAAAACACGAAAAATGGGACCTTTAAGTGTTAGGAGTTAAATTAAAAGCTTTGAACATACCTGATGCTTGTTAAGGTAATCTTAATAGGTAATCTTAGATTTACCTTTGGAATTATGGGAGCCTGATGGTATGGGATGCCTGATGGTTTGAGCATTGCTGAAGTAAACCATTTTGACTATCATGGAATCCCATATTCAGATGCTTCTTGATATGGGAGACCTTGGTAGAGGATACCAACTCCACACATTGAACTATGTTCTTAGCAACACCAATCCTGAAGAATGTCCCATGCACGGTTATTTGGAGAAGGTTTTTTTTTTATTTTTTTTATTTTTTTTTTCTCCTCATCTGCAGTTAGGAGGATTCTAACCACTTGGCGTAGCTCCCGCTCACAGCTTGATAGAACACCATCTAACCGTCAAACCTGCTGACAGAACCCCCAAAAGAAAATAACCAGAACAGCATGACAAATACATAACATGCGCATGTGATTGAGAACATTGACGATGCCCTTGCAGAAGATAAGAATGTTTTAAATGATAAAGCTTTACTAGCTAATAAACCATAGCTAGCTATATAGAACTCGGCACAGCTACCAAACCCATGACAAAAGATCAATGCGAGATTCATCGTTGGATACCTAAGCCAGGATAATACTGTGTGAATTTGGCCACGTTTGGCAGTATAAGACAAATATCGCAATTCTAAAATCCTTTGACCCTGGAATAAAATCTGATGTCTTTAATAGTTAGTTTGACATGCTCACCGACGCCATGATACATTTTGGCCTGAATAATTCCACTAGTTGAATGGGTTGATGTAAAACTCCGGACAAGTTCTTGTGTGTCTGATTATCGTACAGCCTACCATTAATGCACTGAGATCCCACAGTATGACATGAGGATCTCATTTGCACGGTCTGAAAAGCAACAAATCACAAAGACAATAGCCACGCCGTGTGTGCCAGCTTTAGTAAAGAGAAAAATCTTACTGTGAGAGAGGAGAGCCTTATCATTTACGGTGTGGCCAGAAATCGATAAGCATGTGCAGACTGTGTCAAATAGTCGTCGCTATATTCACTCCCCTGCATAGTGTTAGTCTTAAATACGGTCATATGTTGGCATTTACGATGCGTTTTGCAGTGTTGAGCATAGCCAATTCGCAGACATTTGATGCAATGACCAATGGAGGAGTTTACATAACAAATAGTACGATCAAGATCGAGTGGTTCAGCGCTTGTTCTGGCTAATCAGCCTGCTAATGAATACAATCAACCATGAAGTGAGAACACGCAATAGATTAATAGTGCAGTGTAGGAAGACTAGAGTTTTAGCTACAGTGAAAGAATTTGCTGAACTGAAGCATTCAATAGTTTTAAGTGTTTAAAAGGGAGCGCACTCTGCTCACTGGACATAAAAGAATTGGATATTTGTGTTCCCCTGCTTCGATTTCAGTAGCTATACAGAATGCAATCTTTATGTAACTGAATTTATGTACATCCAATTTATGCTGCTGTCGAACGACAAGTCGAACCTTGTTATGAATGCAACCTTTAATATGCCCGAATATGCTGCTGTGAGTATGAGCGAGAGTGCACATTTCTGTTTTATTCATGATCGTAGCCATACGTCCTAGCACGAAACCAAGGGAGAACAGAACACGATATCCTAAAGTTCCTAAAATTGATGGAGGCATCTGATATCACAGTAGCTGAAACGCTATGGAGTCAAATTAACGTGATGTACGAGAAGACAAAAGCACAACATGCTATAGGGTTTTTTTATTTATTTATTTTTTTTAGATAGCGCATATTCATGCTGCAATATGCAACGACAGCCTTTACAGGAGCACAAGACGTTCTTCCTCCTAAGGAGAGAAGCCATATCAGATCGCAAAAGGAAGTTAATCCAACATACCCAGTAAATGAGCAAAACATGTACGCTGCTGGATGACAACCCCAGACACTTTGTAGCTTGAAACTGTTAGTTAGTTCCGATTATACATATTTGTGACAACTTGCAGCCTTTGCAAGGAAAGCTGAATCTAGCAGCATTTAATGTGTACAGATCAATGCACTGATGCCAGTGCAGTGCTTAAAACTACTCTAAGCATATTAATTAAATTCACCTCGAGCGATCTCATAACGCTGTGCCAATTCGCGATTACTTTACTCAGTTAATCATGGAGCCCGATTGGGTGCATGTTGCTTTAAAACTCTTGTTTGAGGTTCCATTGCGTTCGTGGGAGATAAGCTAACATGCTGTGCCATCTGTTCTGTTTCAGCTTATCTAAAAAAAGCTATCATTAACGGTAACCGGTGTAGTGCGTATAATTTACGAGGCACTATGGAAAGTTACTACACGAGCGACAACGAGCGATACGTTGCACAAGCAGGTGCGTGTCTGATGCATGTGTCTGCTAAACATGCTTAGTTGCGACCAAATTGAAAGAATAAATACTAAACCCAATCGGCATCAGAATGCAAAATCATATATCACTGTGATGAATGCTGATGTAGTGATGATGCCAGATGACGATAAAGATCACAGCCGTGTCTTTTGATAACATGCCCAGATTGTCCTCCATGAAAGTGATTGTTCTGAATCAGAACGCGCAATTTTGCTCTCTTTAGTGAAGGCACTCGTGTCTGTTGCCGCGACAGCCAAGTGAACAGAATGATAGGCTGACATGGACTTAGAATGCCACTGTATGCACATTATTAACTTAATTCATTAAATAATAGAACCAGCGATCGACCGCTACGGAACATCCAGCTCGTCATCTGTTGTCGCATCGGCATCTGCGCAGTTGTTGTCGCATCGGCATCTGCGAACTCAAACATGTGTAAGTACGACCTTTATACAGAAAATATGAAGACGTGATTGGATAGAGATGAAGTTAATAAGTGACAAAGTGATTAAGTCTTCCTGGCAGAACTTAAGCTGAAGCTTCCATATCTCTAGGTCCTAGCAATTTGGTAGTTTGAACTTGGACAACAGATTTAGCAGGAATACTTTCAATAACCTCAATTCCTGACCGTCTCCTAGCGCCACATACTTTGACGGACTCAACAGGCACATCAGAGACTGATTGAATGTCTACATCTGTTTCAAAGAAAGCTTGCAAGTCAGGATAAACTTTATCAGGCTGACTAGCTTCATTCACATCAGTTCCCATTCAGTCGGTCACGTTCGACGTACGTCGGACGTACCGACGAATTGGGATCACTTCTGGGAGCCCCTATCAGCTTCGAGCTATCTAGAACCGGCCAATGAACAATTGGCGTGCGAGATTTGCATCTCGCGCTCCGCCCCGCGCCGCGGGTATAAACAGGAAGCGAGAGCGAATGCACGCTGTCATTCACTTCGGAGCCACACGGCATGAAGACGACTCTCAACACACTGTTTGAGTTTATCGCTGCTATCAGCAAGAGTATTTATTTTGAAACCGGAGATTCCAGAGGAAACGAGTGTTGGAGAAACGGCACACTTCAGCGGGACCCGCGCTGACTCATCGGCTGCCTCTGCAAACAGAGAAAAACTGCTGTTTTCACAGCAACGAGCAATTGTTGGTCTGGTTGGGCGTTTTTCCTGTTTTGAGTACAGGCACGGGCTGCACAACAATCCCGTGCGCTGTCGCGTTTCCCCCTGAGTGCTTCAGCACAGAGCGTTTCCTCACAAAAGAGTTCACGGGTGACGTGCCGTCCTTTTCAGGATGTCTTACCACCCGTGCGTTTCTGGATGCGGTCGTTCCCTGTCCCCTGCTGACGGTCACAATCGCTGTCTCACGTGTTTGGGCACACAGCACGCTGAGGCGGCGTTTGTGGATAGTTCGTGTTCCCACTGTGGGAACATGACTATCTCGGAGCTAAGATCGAGACTCTCCTACCTCCGGCCTGGGGGAGTCCCCTTACCCATCCCACGAACCAGGGCTGCCCCTTACCCGGGCGGACCTGCTTCTTTGGATGGCCAGGGTGATCTGAGGATTACGTTTAGGGCAAACCTGCCGAGCGACCCTCCGCAGGCCCCTAATCCCTCAGCTCCGCAGCCGGTAGAGCCTCCGAGAGAACCCGCTGGACCCTCCCACGGGAGACCAGTGGTGACTTTTGGAGCTCCAGCAGACGTGCAGATGTCGATCGCTGCATCGGAGGGGGAGTTTCAGTCCTCGGAGGATGAAGGGTCAGCTGTACTGCCTCCCTCTGGGAGAGTGGCAACGGCTGCCCCGGACCCCGAGTTGACTGCTATGCTTGCCCGGGCCGCCGAAAGGGTTGGGCTCGAGTGGAACCCTCCACCGTGTCCCGAACCCTCTAGGTTGGACGATTGGTTCCTCGGGGTGGGTCGCGCTGGTTCTCAGCGTCCCGCCCCGACACCTTTCTTCCCGGAGGTGCATGAGGAGCTCACGAGGTCGTGGACGGCACCTTTTTCTGCCAGAAACCGGCCGAGTGACTCCTCCCCCCTCACTACTTTCGACGGCGGGCCAGCCAAGGGTTACGTGGGGATCCCGCCAGTGGAGCGCGCCGTCGCGATGCAACTGTGTCCGGCGACCGCCTCTAACTGGCGCGGTGACCCGCCTCTCCCGTCCCGGGCCTGTAAGTTCTCTTCCAGTCTGACTGGGAAGGCTTACAAGGCCTGCGGGCAGGCTGCGTCCGCCTTGCATGGCATGGCGCTGCTTCAGGTCCACCAGGCCCAAGCGCTCCTTGACATGCACGAGGGTAGGCCTGACCCAGAGCTCCTCCGGGAGCTCCGGACGGCGACGGACCTCGCCCTCCGGGCGACGAAAGTCACCGCCCGTTCCATTGGTCAGGCGATGTCCACGCTTGTGGTCCAGGAGCGTCATCTCTGGCTTAACCTGGCTGACATGAGGGAGACCGATAAATATCGGTTCCTGGACTCCCCCATCTCGTCAGCTGGGTTATTCGGCGACGCGGTCGAGAGCTTCGCCCAACAGTTCTCGGCCGCCCAGAAGCAGACGGAGGCGATCAAGCACATCCTGCCCCGGCGGCCCGCTGCTGCCTCCACCCCGCCGCCGGCGGCAGCGCCTCCGACTACTCGTCGCCGAGGACGTCCACCCGCCGCCGCCTCCGCCAAGGCACCGCAGCAGCCTTCCACCAGCCGACGGCGTGGGGCCGGCCGTGGGAAGGATGTCCAGCCCGCTCAGGCCGCTGCCAAGCCAGGTGGCAAGCGCCGTCGCAAGCGACCCTGAGACGGGCCGCCCAGAGATGGAGGAAACTGCTCTGAGGGAGATGGCTGCAGCACCACTCCTTCCCCCGGAGGAGGGCCGGGGGAAAATCTTTTGTTTGTCTGTTCCGCCGCTGGCCCCAGTGCCAGCGGCACCCAAAACATCAATAAAAGAGCAGTTTCCAATATCTCTGGGTGCCAAGAGAGCGCGCTTGGCGGTGGTCGACGCTCCCATGCCTCGCCACCCTCAGGTACCTCTCCCTTCGCCAGCAGGGGAAGCCGGCTGTCGGGACGCACACAAGCGGCCTCCCCACACTCGCACGTCCCCTCCGCGGATGCAGGTAAGTGTTGCACAGCACACTCAGATCCCGCTTCGGGCCGCTCCCATGCCGTCCGAGCCGGATCCCTGCGTTCCGCCTCGCTGCCCCGCTGCGGGTACGTCTGTGGTGCCGATGGTCCCCCTTGCTCGGAGTCTGGGAGCCTGGCTAGCGCTTCCCAGCCCGTCTCGGTGGCTCATCCGTACCATCAGACTCGGCTATGCGATTCAGTTCGCCCGGCGTCCCCCCAAGTTCAGGGGCGTTCACTTCACGACTGTAGTGGAGGCGAACGCCCCCGTGCTCAGGGCGGAAATCGCTGTCCTACTGGCGAAGGACGCGATAGAGCCGGTCCCTCAAGCCGATATGAGGTCCGGGTTCTACAGCCCGTACTTCATTGTACCCAAGAAAGGCGGCGGGTTACGACCGATCTTGGACCTGCGATTCCTGAACCGGTCCCTTCACAGGCTGCCGTTCACGATGTTAACGCAGAAGCGCATCTTCAGGTGCATCCGTCCCCGAGATTGGTTTGCAGCGATCGACCTGAAGGACGCGTACTTTCATGTCTCGATTCTCCCTCGACACCGGCCCTTTCTGCGCTTCGCGTTCGAGGGACGGGCATATCAGTACCGCGTCTTACCCTTCGGCCTGTCCCTGTCGCCCCGCGTCTTTACGAAGGTTGCGGAGGCGGCCATTGCTCCCATGAGAGAGCATGGCGTTCGCATCCTCAACTACCTCGACAACTGGCTGATTCTTGCCCAGTCGCGAGAGCAGTTGTGCGAACACAGGGACAAGGTGCTCAGCCACCTCAGCCAGTTGGGACTTCGGGTCAACTGGGAGAAGAGCAAACTCTGCCCCACGCAGAGGATCTCTTTTCTCGGTATGGAGATAGACTCGGTCGCCATGACTGCGCGCCTCACCGAGGAGCGCGTCCAGTCGGTGTTGAACTGCCTGAATTCGTTCAGAGGCTGGACAGCGGTTCCACTGAAACATTTTCAGAGACTCCTGGGGCATATGGCGTCCGCAGCCGCAGTAACGCCGCTCGGATTGCTTCATATGAGACCGCTTCAACGCTGGCTACACGATCGAGTCCCGAGATGGGCGTGGCACAGCGGTTCCCTCCGCGTCCAAGTGACTCCGAGGTGCCGCCAAACCTTCGGCCCGTGGTCGGACCCTCTGTTTCTCCGGGCGGGAGTTCCCCTAGAACAAGTGTCCAGGCACTCCATTGTCTCCACGGATGCCTCATCCACGGGTTGGGGTGCCACGTACAACGGGCTTGCAGTTTCGGGTCTGTGGACGGGGCCTCAACTGCAATGGCATATCAATTGCCTCGAGTTGTTAGCAGTTCGTCTTGCACTCAGCTGCTTCAAAGTGCCGCTCAGAGGCAAGCACGTTCTGGTCCGGACGGACAACACTGCGGCCGTAGCGTACATCAACAAACAGGGTGGTCTACGCTCCCGTCGCATGTCGCAACTCGCCCGCCATCTCCTCTTATGGAGTCAGAAGCATCTGAGGTCGCTTCGTGCCGTTCACATTCCGGGCCTGCTCAACCGTGCGGCCGACGAGCTGTCACGTCAGCAGGTACTTCCGGGAGAATGGCGACTCCATCCCCAGGCGGTCCAGCTAATCTGGAGTCGTTTCGGGGCCGCACAGGTAGACCTGTTTGCCTCCCCAGAGACGACCCACTGTCAGTGGTTTTATTCCTTGACCGAGGGGACCCTCGGGTCGGATGCCCTGGCCCACAGCTGGCCCCGGGAAGAACGCAAGTATGCGTTTCCCCCAGTGAGCCTTCTTGCGCAGACACTGTGCAAAGTCAGGGAGGACGAGGAGCAGGTCCTGTTGGTCGCTCCGTATTGGCCCAACCGGACTTGGTTCCCGGAACTAGTGCTCCTTGCGACAGCACCTCCCTGGCCCATTCCTCTGAGACAGGACCTCCTGACTCAGAGACGGGGCACCCTATGGCACCCGCGTCCGGACCTCTGGAAACTCCATGTTTGGTCCCTGGACGGGACGCGGAGGTTCTAGGTGACCTACCGCAAGCGGTAGTTGACACCATTACTTCCGCTAGAGCCCCCTCTACGAGGCGCCTCTATGCGTTGAAGTGGAACCTGTTCGTCGACTGGTGCTCTTCTCGCCGAGAAGACCCCCGAAGATGTTCGG